>OY731406.1:21904447-22085936 GCA_963425845.1 Sphenostylis stenocarpa
TGATGGTTTTGTTTTGGAAAAATTACTTTGCTTGGGACAAGCAAGATTCTAGGTTGGGGGGAGTTGTTAAGTGGTAAAAATTTGATATAATTATGCCTTGAATTGTTATGAAACCACTTCAATTATGTTAATTCTAATCTATTTTCCTCCTAATATAGGATGAATTCGAGAATACCTTGATACAAGAGTAAGGAGCATAATTGTCAACATAATTGGAGTAAATCTAGAAGAATGAAGAAGATTTTCAGCATGGAAGTCGCTCGAGCGGGATGGATTCTTGTTTGAGCGAATATCAGTGTAGACCCCTAATCTTGCCCGGCCTCATAATAAAGATCATAAGACCTTCTATTCGAAGATGGATGAAGCCTAAGAAGCCACTAGGAGAGGCTATTAGGCCCCATACTAGGATAGGAGGGATTTTTGGCTTAAAAATAAGGATTTTTTCCTCTTAAGGTTGAGACTGCCGTCTCGGATTCGAGACCGCCGTCTTGCCTTGCGCGGATAGCGAGACCGCAGTCTCGTTTGGCGAGATGGCCGTCTCGCCACTCGCGAATGGCGAGACCACCGTCTCGTTTGGCGAGACCGCCGTCTCGCCACTCGCGAATGGCGAGACCGCCGTCTCGTTTGGTGAGACCGCCGTCTTGACTGGCGAGACCGCCGTCTCGACCTTGTCAGACGAGACGACCCGTCTCGACCTGACAGGCGCGAATCCCTATAAATAGGGCCCCCATTTCCCTCATTTCCAACAGTTCTTCCTCCTTCTCTCTAGAAATCTCTTCAAATTCTCTCTCTAGAACCCCTTCGAAGCATTTCTGGAGTTTCTGAGTGTTTCTAAGAGTGTTTTTTTAGCGTTTTGAGAGGTTTCTGACGCTGTGTAGATATAGGACCCTAATTATCAAAGAATTAATAGAAAAGCTTGCTTCGAAGGTTTCTACTTTCTCTCTACTTTACCGCTTTATTTTAATTATGCAATAGACATTAGGGCCATGTAGTCATAATTTAAATTCCGCACAATAAAAGGGTAAAAGCGTATTTTCCGGTTTATTTACTCAGAATAGCTGGCCTATCATAGGGAACCTGAAAGGGGCATCGTAAGGGAACTAACACTTCCCTTACACGTAACTAACTCCCTTACCCAACTCTGGTTCTAATGACCAAAGTTGGTTTTTCGAAAACCAACGCCTTTTTTTTACTCCTTTTCCGATGTTTCCGGTAAAAACATCAGTGGCGACTCCAGAGAACCCTTAAAAAACTAGTTCTTGGTTTAGCCCGGTTATCGGACAATCCAAGAACGCCCTTTCGAAAACCTCGCCTCTAGGTTCAGCCCGATTATCGGACAACCTAAAGGAGTTGTAACCACCAATAAAAACGCGAAAATTGGAAAGTCAGAACCATCGCGTCGCTTCGACCACCCTCATTTTGATGGCGGCGACAAATGGCGACTCCACTGGGGAAGCCTAGAGAGTTGATCCCATTTAGTGATGGGCTAGCTAAAAATAAATAAACAAAAAAAATAACGCTTTTACCCTACCTTGTATTATAACATGTTTTAATGTTTGGCTTTAATAACTGTTGTTTGTTTATATTTATGCAATTGTTTGAAATACAAATTGTACACAAGCCCTTGCACACAACAGTTCTCTCTATACCCGGGGGCAAGTGAGAAATCCATAGGGAGTGGGTGGCAGGTACGATTCGCTGTAGTGAAGGCCTTGTGCCCACCAATGTGATCGGAAACCACCACTCAAGGTGATAACCTTCCTCTTTTGGCACAAAGACTGACTATGACCTTAGTGCTAAGCATGGTCGGAAGGCTGGAGAGTGGGGACCCTATAATGGGGGCACCTTGGGGGCCTTAGCCTTGGTGAGAACAGTTAGAACCTACCTTCGCCAATGCACTTTTCTGCAGGAAAACCCTACCTCGTGATTAAAACGACTTCTCGCCTGTTCGTGGATGCTCGAATTGTGTGTGCATATGTTTGTTGCATTTGTATGTTGCATAGCATAACAAAAAATCACAAAAATTAAAAAATTCTTTTGCAATAAACACCCTTATCTCAGACAGTCTGCCTTTTAGCTAGCCTGGTTTCAGGTTCTTTGTAAGCTAAGTAGCCACGCAGTCCGACAGAAGAGATAAGGAACGTTAACTATTCTTTCGCATAAAACCATTTTTTATCTCGGACAGTCTGCCTTTTAGCTAGCCTGGTTTCAGGTTCTTTGTAAGCTAAGTAGCCACGCAGCCCGACAGAAGAGATAAAAGGCTATAAAATAAAAATAAAAATAAAAATAAAATAAAAATCCGATTCCAAAACAATAAATGGGACCTGGTTCAAAAGCATTACCCCCATATAAGCAGTTTACTTCTTCAAACAAAATAATAAAAAAACATTTATAAAAAATAAACTTCTGACAAAGTCGCCTCATCCATAACACATCATATCATGAGTAAAGAAATACCAAGAGGGAAAATAAAAAGTGAGGGCATATTTAGCATCATTTAAACATAATCTCTCATACATAAGCACATCCATGCTAGTTCAACACTCAACATGCATTAATAAACTTTCTTCCGGGCATTCTAG
Source organism: Sphenostylis stenocarpa (assembly GCA_963425845.1). Classification (NCBI taxonomy): domain Eukaryota; kingdom Viridiplantae; phylum Streptophyta; class Magnoliopsida; order Fabales; family Fabaceae; genus Sphenostylis; species Sphenostylis stenocarpa. Next base: position 21,907,030 of record OY731406.1, read on the forward strand.
AAAGTGGTTGGTCCTCTCCCCATCCGAACTCGTGCACAAAAGGCCAGAGCAATGGAGCACTTAGAAGAACAAAACCGAAAGCTCACTGCAGAGGTCAATACTCTCCGCGAGCAAATTGCTCAATTGATGGAGGTCGTACGCCAAGGCCAAAACAAGGGCGAAGCCCAAACTGAACACGTCTCTCGCCACGGAGAGGAAGAAGAAGAAGAATACTTCTACGATGAAAAGGATGTTAAGACTGCACGCATCCTCACACCGGAAGTGTCCAAACAACAAATCTCTGCCCTGGAGGAAAGGCTGAAGGCGGTGGAGGGACACAACTTTGACGTCAAGGAGGTGGCAGACATGTGGTTGGTAAAAAATATCCATTTCCCTCCCAAATTCAAGATCTCAGACTTCCCCAAGTACGCCGGGATAACCTGCCCAAAGAACCATCTTACGATGTATTGTCGTAAGATGGCCGCACATGCTGACAACGAGAAACTCCTGATCCACTGCTTCCAGGAGAGTCTGGCGGACACAACTCTCAATTGGTACATGCAGCTGGAAAGAGGGCAGGTCCAGAACTGGAAGCAATTAGCAGATGCCTTTCTTCATCGTTACCGATACAACATTGATCTGACCCTTGATAGGTCAGATCTCAGGACTCTGAGCAAAAGGAACGATGAACCTTTTAAAGCATATGCCCAAAGATGGAGGGAGATGGTCGCCCAAATAGAGCCTCCTTTGACGGATAAGGAGACAGTGGCTATGTTCATAGATTCACTGACTGGAGCGTACTACGACAAGGCAATAGCCAGTACCTCCAACCTCTTTTCGGATATAGTCACTGTGGGTGAGAGAGTAGAGCAAGGGCTGAGGAGTGGGAAAATAGCACAGTCTTCCCAAGCTGGTGTCTCCTTCAGATAACCTGCTGGCAGAAAGAAGGACGAAGTCGTGCATGCAATCAACTTTGCCACTCCTTCTTCTGCCCCACAAACAGCTAGGCAGCCTCGTAAGAAAGAAAGGAAGTTCACTCCAATCTCCACTTCCTATGGCAAGCTGCTACCTTAGCTATTGGAGGCCAAACTCTTGACTTGCGTCCCTCCCAAAAAGCAGCTGGAGCCTCCCTACCCCGAGTGGTACAAACCAAACGAGAAATGTGATTACCACTCGGGTTCACCCGGGCACTCAATAGAAAACTACTTGACCCTCAAGTATCGGGCCCAAGAATTAATAGACGCCGGGTGGATAACCTTTGACGCCTCTGCTTCCGATGTCGACACCAAACTCAAAGCCAGAGTAGTAGAGAGGGAGGACTGGGAGGATCAACCCTAGTTTTTTTTGTTTTAAGATTTCTCTTGTATCTCCTGCGGTCCTCGCCCGTGGCCACAGGAATTCTGATTAAAAGGGCATGTACATACATTTTCATTAATACATGAGGCATTCTGTCACATTCATTCTTTTCCCTCTTTTATTTATTATTCTTTCAAAATAAATGAATAATGAAATCTATGACTAAAACAGAACCTAAAACACATCATGTCTATGATTGATGAATCTTTGTGGATCCTGGAAACCGAGAGCGAATGGGTCGAGTCCGACAGTGAGCAGGAGACCATTTCTCTGGACATGCAAAGAATGTTGGAAAAGGAAGCACGCATTATACAGCCGCATCAAGAAAAGACGGAAACCGTCAATTTGGGGGAAGGGGACAATGAGAAAAGGATAAACATCGGCACCCAAATGGAAAGTAGTATGAAAAAGGGGTTGATACGGCTTCTAAAGGAATATATAGATGTATTCGCTTGGTCTTATCATGACATGCCCGGGCTTGACACAAGTATAGTAGAGCATCGGTTACCATTAAAAGAAGGAGTCCGACCTGTGAAGCAAAAGCTCAGAAGAATCAAACCACACTGGTCCCTAATGATCAAGGAGGAGGTACAAAGGCAATTGGATGCCAATTTCCTAATAGTTTCCAAATACCCAAAATGGTTGGCAACCATAGTACCCGTCATCAAAAAGACTGGGAAGGTCAGGGTATGTATGGATTATAGAGACCTCAATCGAGCAAGTCCATGTAGACCCCTAATTTTGCCCGGCCTCTCAATAAAAGCTAGGGAGACTTCACACAAAGATAAAGTTCACCCGGCTTCATATAAAAAACCGAGAAAGACCTCCCGCAACAAGACGGGGTTCACTCATCCACACAATAAAGACTAAAGAGACTTCCTGCACGAAGATAAAGCTCGCCTGGAATCTTAATAAAGGCCAAGAAGACTACCTTTATGAGGATAAAGCTTCAACGAACATCTAACGGCATCAATCTACGTCCGAAAAAAGGAAAGGAAAGCTTCCCGGGGGTCCCAGAACGCGAAAACTGGCCAAGACAGGTTGGGATAGCCGTCCCAAACTGGGACAGCCGTCCCAAACAGCAAAAGCCAAGTGAGACGCACGTCTCACTGTTGGGACGCATGTCCTAAACCCTAAAATTCAAGTGGGACGGCCGTCCCAACCCAAACTGGCCGTCCCACCCTCCGCCCAGCTTGGCCCAGTGTAAATTTTGCAGTTGGGATGACCGTCCCAACCCAGACGGTCGTCCCAGATGTCCAGGCTGCGAAATCTATAAATAGGAGCCTCATTTGTCATTCTCCACACCCCAGACAACTCCAAGACTTGTCTTCTTCTCTCCCTCCTTCGAATGATCTCTCTGATTGCCTTTAATAGGTAACAATCAGTTAAGGAACTTGTATTCCGGCATTCGATTCTTATAGAAAATTTTAGTCGAGTCGAGTTTATTCGAGAGGAGAGTCATTGTAGAGTGAAGGATTGCCGCTAGGGGGCTACCTTTAATAGCTTTCTGGGTGACATGAATGATGTCAAATTCTGAGAGGAGAACTTGCCACCTAGCTATTCTTCCAGTCAGAATGGGCTTCTCGAAGAGGTACTTAATTGGGTCCATTTTGGAGACCAACCATGTTGTGTGCCGAGCCATATATTGTCGGAGACGTTGAGTGACCCACACCAATGCGCAACAGGTTTTTTCGAATGGTGTATAACGGGTTTCATAGTCTAGGAATTTCTTGCTGAGATAGTAAATGGCTCGCTCTTTCTTCCCAGTTTCATCTTGTTGTCCGAGCACACATCCCATGGATTCTTCGAGTATTGACAAGTATAGGATCAGAGGTCTGCCTTCAACGGGTGGTACCAATACCGGCGGATTGGTTAAACATGTTTTGATTTTATCAAATGCTTGTTGGCATTCTTCATTCCACACCGTTGGTTGATTTTTGCACAACAGTTTAAAGATGGGTATACATTTATCCGTCAACTGTGTGATGAAACGGGCAATATAGTTAATTCGGCCTAGAAAACCTCTGACCTCCTTTTCTGTACTTGGCGGGGGCATTTCCAAAATTGCCTTGGTTTTGTCGGGGTCCACTTCGATTCCTCTTTGGCTGACAATGAACCCCAATAGTTTTCCTGAGCGTACTCCGAAAGTGCATTTTGCCGGGTTTAGTTTAAGTTGATATTTCCGGAGTCGGTCAAAAAGCTTTTTGATGTATTGAATGTGGTCCATCTCATTCCTAGACTTGGCAATCATGTCATCCACATATACCTCTATTTCCTTGTGGATCATGTCATGGAATAATGTGACCATAGCCCTTTGATAGGTAGTCCCTGCGTTCTTAAGCCCAAAAGGCATTACGCGGTAGCAAAAGGTCCCCCATGGTGTAATGAAGGAGGTCTTCTCTCGGTCTTCGACAGCTAGTTTAATCTGATTATACCCCGCGTATCCATCCATGAAGGAGTAAAGCGTGTTGGTAGCGGTATGGTCTACCAGCGTGTCTATATGTGGTAGGGGGAAATCATCTTTTGGACTGTCGCCGCCGTCCATTCCGACGTCCTGGGACATCTCGAACGTTAATGCGAGCGGTCGCGAAAAGATGGTTGAGACTCGCGTTTTTTGTTAAAAATATGTTCATTGCTTCCGAGGCGCTCAACGCTGAACTATCCTCTAATAGAAGCAAGGTTTTCGAAAAGGGTTCTTTTGGAGTCGCCACCAATGTTTTGACCATAAACATTGGAAAAGGAGAAAAAGGCATTGATTTTAATAAAAACCAAACTTGGCCATTATAACCAGAGTCGGGTAAGGGAGTTAGTTACGTGTGGGGAAGGTATTAGCACCCCACAACGCCCCTTTCGGGTTCCCTATGACGGATTAATTCATTTAAGTAAAGATTACAAGAAATTACGCTATTACCCTATTTTATTCGTACAGTATTTAAATATGGCTATCTACATGATTTTATCTACATTGCATACAGAAAGCAGTAAATAAAGCAATAAAAGGGAAGAGAATTGAGAAGAACCTCCGAAGCAAGCTTTATATTATAAGTCTTTTATACAGAGGACGCTTTGCGGCAATCCTTCACTCTACAATGACTCTCCTCTCGAATAAACTCGACTCGACTAAAATTTTCTATAAGAATCGAATGCCGGAATACAAGTTCCTTAACTGATTGTTACCTATTAAAGGCAAGCTGGGACTGGCAGTCCCACTTGGGACGGCCGTCCCACTTGGCCAGGGAAGGTTGGGACGGCCGTCTCGACCTGTTTTGGCCAGCTTTCGTGTTCTGGGACCCCCGGGAAGCTTTCCTTTGTGTATTCGGATGTCGTTTGATGCCGATAAATGCCCGTTAAAGCTTTATCTTTATATAGGAAGTCTTCTTGGCCTTTATAGAGATGTCAGGCGAGCTTTGTCTTTGTTGTAGGAAGTCTCTTTAGCCTTTATTATTGAGAGGCCGAGCGAGCTTTGTCTTGTCATATGAGATCTTCTCAGCCTTTATTGAGAGACCGGGCAAAATTAGGGGTCTACAATGTTAATGCGTGCATGCAAGTGTTTATTTTCCCTAAACATTATCATGTTTTATTTTCTACATGATGCATGATAGTGTTTGGTTTTTTGTATTTTTTTCAAAAGGAAGATAAACTACCTATATGGATGTTCATGAATTTAATGCTTATGAACAAGATCCCATTTTTGTTTTATTGGACTTATTTGTTTTATTCGGTTTATTTGTTTTATTTGTTATGACCTTTTATCTCTTCTATCAGACTGCGTGACTACTTAGCTTACAAAGAACCTGAAACCAGGCTAGCTAAAAGGCAGACTGTCCGAGATAAGGGTGTTTATTGTGAAAGTATTTTTTGTGGTTTTTCTATTTTTATCTGTTGTATGTTTATGCTATGCAACAACTAAATGCAAGCAAACAAATGCGCACACAATTCACTCATCCGCGAACAAGTAGGTCGACGTTTTTAATTATGAGGTAGGGGTCTCCTACAGAAGAGTGCATATTCAAGGTAGTTCTAATTTTCCTCACCAAGGTCAGGCCCCCAAGGTGCCCCCATTATAGGGTCCCCACTCTCTAGCCTTCCGACCATGCATGGCACTAAGGCCGTAGTCAGTCTTTGTGCCAAAAGAGGAAGGTTATCACCTTGAGTGGTGGTTTCTGACCATACCGGTGGGCTCATGGACCTCACTACAGAAAATCGTACCTGTCACCCACTCCCTATGGATTTCCCACTTACCCCCGAGTATAGGGGGAACTGTTGTGTGCAAAGGTTTGTGTACAGTTTGTATTTCAAACAATTTGCATAAAATAAACAAACAACAGTTATTAAAGCCAAGTCATTAAAACATGTTATAAAACAAGGCAGGGTAAAAGCAAAATTTTTTAGTATTTTATTTATCAAACTAGTCCATCACTAAATGGGATCAACTCTCTAGGCTTCCCCAGTGGAGTCGCCATCTGTCGCCGCTGTCAAAAGAGGTGGTCGGAGCTACACGATGGTTTTTGCTTCGACTCGCATTTTTTAAAAGTGATGTTACAACGCCTTTAGGTTGTCCGATAATCGGGCTGGACCTAAAGGCGAAGTTTTCGAAAAGGGTTCTGGAGTCGCCACCAATGTTTTATCCAGAAACATTGGGAAAGGAAGAAAAAGAAGGCGTTGGTTTAGAAAAATCAACTTTGGCCATTATAACCAGAGTTAGGTAAGGGAGTTAGTTACGTGTAGGGAAGGTATTACTTCCCCACGACGCCCCTTTCGAGTTTCCTATGATGGACCCTTTATTTTATAAATAAAAACTCTAAAATTACGCTTTTACCCTTTATTTATTCGTTTGCGGAATTTGAAGTGTCGACTACATGGCCCTAATAGCTACTGCACAGATAGATGCATAAAAAAACGGTAAAAGAGGATATAAAGTGTAGGAACCTTCGAAGCAATCTTTTGTATTAATATTCTTGGTAAAGAAAGACGCTTTTTGGCAACCTCCACGCTCTATAGTGTTGATCGCTCTTTCTCGAAACACTAGAAAATGCTCACTAAGAATACTAAGAAACTCTGGAAATGTTTCGGAGGGATCCTAGGAGAAGAATTTGAGAAAGTTGCAGAAGGGAAAGTGGAAGAATGCTGTGAAAAGGATGAGGTTGCCCCCCTTTTATAGGAATTCGCGCCTGTCAGGTCGGGACCGTCGTCTCGCCAAACGGGATGGCGGTCTCGCCCTTGGAAAATGGCGAGAAGGCCGTCTCGCCAAATGAGACGACAGTCTCTCCATTGGCGATTGGCGAGAAGGTCGTCTCGCCAAACGAGAGGGCGGTCTCGCCCTTTACTGATGGCGAGACGACTTATGTGAAATTTCTTATTTTTCTCGTACAAAAAACCTTCCTATCCTAATATGGGGCCTATTGGTCTATCCTAGGGACCTTTTAGGCCTTGCCCATCTTCAAATTGGAAGTCTTCTGCTCTTTATTTTGAGTTCAAGCAAGATTTGGGGTCTACAGGCCCTTTACTAGACTCCAAATGGTTGACCTATCAATAGTCAGATTGGAGTAAAAGACTCTGACAAAACTAGTGAGGTTTTATCTCTCTGCTGCATGAGGTTTCTTCATTTAAAAGATTTTGCAAATGCCTCTAAAACGTGTTTAAAGGGTTAAAAACAAAGTATTTTGTTAAAATGTTTTTAAGTAACTATTTTAACTAATAGTATATAAGCTTTATCAACTAAAATGTTCTTAACACTTTTGTAACGAGGTTTTTAACTCGATATGTTTTCGAAATAATCGATTGTTTTCATTAGAAGGATTTTTGAAAACCTTCCGCCAGTATTTTAACTCGATATAGAATTGATATAATCAATTAAAATGACTTAGGATATTTTGAAAAGTTTTCTAGCAGAATTTTAATCGATACAAACTTGAAATAATCGATTGAAATAACTTGAAGTATTTTGAAAGTTGTTCTGTCAAGTATTTTAATCGATACAAATGCGAAATAATCGATTAAAACAACTAAGAGGTTTTTCCATAATGTTTTAATCGATTAAAACAAGTTTGCTATCAGTTAAAATAACTTAGAAAGTTTTATGAAATCTTTTGGCAGAATTATAATCGATTAAAATGCGTTTCAATCGATTAAAATAACTAAGTGAAATTTTTCCAAAGTGTTTTAATCGATTAAAACAGATTGTTATAAGTTAAAATCACTTAGAAAATTTTATGAGAATGTTTAGCAGTACTTTAATCGATTGAAAGATGAAACAATCGATTAAAACAATTTGGAATATTTTTTACAAAGAGTTTTAATTGATATAAACGCTGTCGTATCAGTTAAAACAAATCTGGAAAATAATCAAGAACATTTTAACAGATTAAAACAAGACTTTTAACAGATTAAAAGATTATTTTAACAGATTAAATAAACCAGTAGTTTGGAAAATCTTCTATAAAAACATAATTGCTTGAACCTTTTGAATCACATCTTTTGGCAATCAATCAAGCAATCATAAGTGCTACTTTCAAGAGAGAATCGCGCTAGTTTTGTGAAGTTCTTAGAAGTTGTTTCTTGAGGCAATATTTGCATTCTTTTGCTGGAATAGCTTGTGAAGAGGACTCCCCCTTAGTTTTCTTTCTACCCGATTTAGATTTTTTGAACATTTTCGAAAAATTTGTCGAAAAGAATTGAGATAGAAAGTAGTAGATGAAGATAGATTGAAGTATCGTAGAAGAGAACAAGTAAAAATAAAGGAAGATAACCAATTTGCTTTTAAAGAGAAAAACAAAGTTTGAATAGATGAAGGATTATTGTACTCGTGACCCAGTCAACAATTTGTCTTCAATGCACACGTACAAGTTTTGTGCAGTGGTTCCTTTTACTAGCAGCACACATACAGGTTTTGTGCAGTGGGTAGCAGTTATTTGTCTTATTATCAGGTAATTTGTTTAGAGATAAGGATGGACTTGGTCGACTGCTTTTGTCCTTATTACCCAGTCAGAGATTTCCAATTCAAATTTTGACCCTTTATTTTCTTAGAAGAAAGTATGTACAGATCCTGCATTAAAGCTTTTAGACATTTCCAAGAACAAAATAATCATTTATTTTCTGAAATAATCAATTAATAATGTATTGGATACAAGATAAGAATAATGCATACAAGATTTTAATTGATTAAATTTACAACAATAAGTGATTTTAACTTATACAATTTGTATTTTAATCGATTAAATCTTACACTTGAAATAAAAAATTCAAACTCGAGAGCTTTTAATCGATTAATTTGATGAATAATCGATTAAAATAGTACGAAACATTTTATAGAATGTGATTTTAAGTAATTTTAATTGATTAAAAGATAATTTATATCAATGAAATGTATTAGTATATGATAATTTATGTAATATTTGATAAATCCAGAACACCTAACTCAGTTCTCATCATGTAAAAACGATCACGAGCTAAAAGTTTTATAAAAATGTTAGCTAGTTGCCTGTCAGTTTTTATAGAAAAGATTTCGCAGTCACCCTTAGATATATGATCTCTAATGAAATGATATCTTATTTCAATATGTTTTGTTCTTGAGTGTTGTATTGGATTCTTATTTAAGTTTATTGCACTGATATATCACAAAGCAAAGGAATTTTGTTGATAATCAAGCCATAGTCTTGTAATTTTTTTTTTAACCAAAGTGATTGAGCACAATAGCTTCCAGTTGAAATATACTCTACCTCAGCAATTGATAGAGTTATACAAGCCTGCTTTTTGCTATGCCACGAGATTAAACTACTACCTACCATATGGCATGTTCCACTGGTGCTTTTTCTATCCAGTTTGCAACCTGCAAAATTTGAGTCAAAATATCCAATTAAGTTTAATTTGGATTCACCAGGATACCATAGACCAACATTCACATTCCCTTTTAGATATTTCAGTATCCTTTTCACATCTATGAAATGAGACTCTTTTGGTGCAGATTGAAATCTTACACACATGCACACACTGAAAATTATATCAAGTCTACTAGTTGTGAGATATAGCAGTGAACCAATGTGTCATTTGTATTTGGTTTGATCAATGGGTTTTCCTTTGACATCTCCATTTAGATAACAACTAATGGACATGGGAGTGGATGCTTCTTTTCAGTTGTCCCTTTCAAATTTCTTGAGCAATTTTGCATAGTATTTGGATTTATGCATAAAACTTCCCCCTTTTAATTGTTTGACTTGCAGTCCTAGGAAGTAGTTGAGTTCTCCCATCATTGACATCTCAAATTCTCCCTGCATTTCCTTTATAAGGTCATTGCATAAAGATTCATTTGTAGCACCAAATATTATGTCATCAACATACACTTGAACTAGAATTGTCTCTCTGTTAATTTTCTTGAGAAACAAGGTTTTATCAACAACACCTCTTTGATGATTTTATGAAATAAGAAAATTGTTCAACCTTTCATACCAATGTCTTGGTCCTTGTTTTAACCCATATAAAGCCTTTTTCAATTTGTACACAAATTTTGGATGTATGTGATCTTCGAATCTGGAAGGTTGAGAAGCAAAAACTTCTTTATTCAAGTAAGCATTCAAGAAAGCACTCTTAACATCCATTTGATATAACCTGAAATTCTTCATAGAAACATAAGCAAGTAATAATCTAATAGCTTCTAATCTAGCAACATGTGCATATGTTTCATCAAAATCTATTCCTTCCTGTTGATTATAACTTTTGGATACTAATCTTGCTTTATTCCTGGTGATAACACCATGTTCATACAATTTGTTTCTAAACACTCATTTTGTTCCAACAATATTGGCATCTATTGGTTTAGGAACTAATTTCCATACACTTTTTATAGTAAACTAGTTCAGTTCTTCATGCATTTCATTTACCCAGTCCTTATCATTTAAAGTTTCAGTTACAATTTTAGGTTCAATTTGTGAAACAAAGGTTATATGATTGCAAAATTTATTTAAACATATCCTAGTATAAACTCCCTAATTAATCTATCAAATAATGTTGTCAATTGAGAGGTTCCTTGGAGTCTTCCATTCCTTGGGTAATTGTTCTTCTGGTTCCTCTTCAGAATTTCTAGAAATTTTAGACAATCTATGGGTAATGGTTGAATCAAGTAGTTTTAACTTATACAACTTATCAGTTAAAATTTCTTCATCTGTTAATATTCTTCCATATTCATGTCACCCAGAAAGCTATTAAAGCTATCAAAAACAACATGTACATATTCTTCCATATTTTTAAGTCTTTTATTAAAGATCCTATATGCATGGTTATTTGTAGAATAATCCAAGTAAATCCTTTCATCCAATTTAGAGTAAAATTTTCTAAGATTTTCTTTTCCATTATTTAAGACAAAAACATTGCATCCAAACACTCTAAAGTAATTTATATTTGGCTTTTTTGTTGATTTATTGGCAAGCGTACCAAAATTATCAATCGCAGTATAGTATTTCGATTAAATAAAAGTCGATCCCACGAGGAACAGTTTCAATGGAAATTCTCAATTATATGCTTACTAAGTGGATTAAAACATATTGGGTTTTTCAAATAAGAGTTGAATTGAAATTAAATGACAAAGAATTGTAAATTGTTGAGAAAATATCAATTAAAGGTACATAGGATTGGCTTCCTTCCTTATCCCTCTTTTGTAATGGCTATGTCAATTAAGAATGTCAATTAACCTAACAATGTTGATGTCACCTACTCAAATCATCCATGTTGATTCCTCACAAATGAAATTCATAAGAAAACCTAATAAATGTTGATTCCTCACACAATTAAGAGATTTTCCAGCATTAGGTTTAGGGTGTTAAGCAATTGATACATTCATTCCATTCCTGGCAATTAACATAACAAATATTCTTACCGTGATCTAGGGTTCAAGATATATTTTCCAATCATACCCCAAACATCAAGAATAAATCATTCCAAAGCACAAAGGATAAGAATAACAACATCAAAACATAGATTAATAACTCACAATATCACCATGATACAAAAGAGTTCAAAAGAAGTGCACCAAATCCTAAGAGAATGAAGTTAGCCACTCATGTTGGCCATTACAATGCTCCAAATGTGAAAGAAGTGAAGAATTGATGAAGATTGGATGAAACCCTAGCAGTAGTCGCCTCTTCTCCTCCAAAATCACTTTTTTTTTCTCAAAACACATATTCTCTTTTTATAGGAAAAATTTGGGCTTTTGGGCTTCGCGTCTTTCGCTCGAGCGAGAACTTTCGCTCAAGTGAAAGTTGCCTATGTTTCGCTTAAGCAACAAAACGATCGCTTGAGCGAGTGAAATCCATAGAAGAATAACTAACATTCGCTCAAGCTAATTTTCCTGTGCTTGAGCAATTGACTTCCAGAGAAGAATAACTGATTGTCGTTGCCGTCAAAACGAGGGCGGTCGGAGCGATGCGATGGTTTCGACTTTCCAATTTTCGCGTTTTTATTGGTGGTTACAACTCCTTTAGGTTGTCCGATAACCGAGCTGAACCTAGAGGCGAGGTTTTCGAAAGGGCATTCTTGGATTGTCCGATAACCGGGCTAAACCAAGAACTAGTTTTTTAAGGGTTCTCTGGAGTCGCCACCGATGTTTTTACCAGAAACATAGGAAAAGGAGTAAAAAAAGGCGTTGGTTTTCGAAAAACCAACTTTGGTCATTAGAACCAGAGTTGGGTAAGGGAGTTAGTTACGTGTAAGGGAAGTTTTAGTTCCCTTACGACGCCCCTTTCAGGTTCCCTATGATAGGCAAGCTATTCTAAGTAAATAAACCAGAAAATACGCTTTTACCCTTTTATTGTGCGGAATTTAAATTATGACTACATGGCTCTAATGTCTATTGCATAATTAAAATAAAGCGGTAAAGTAGAGAGAGAGAGTAGAAACCTTCGAAGCAAGCTTTTCTATTAATTCTTTGATAATTAGGGTGCTATATGGCAGGCCTTCACTCTACACAGCATCGGAAACCTCTCGAAACGCTAAAAAAACACTCTTAGAAACACTCAGAAACTCTGGAAATGCTTCGGAGGGGTTCTAGAGAGAGAATTTGAAGAGATTTCTAGAGAGAAGGAGGAAGAACTGTTGGAAATGAGGGGAATGGGGACCCTATTTATAGGGATTCGCGCCTGTCAGGTCGAGATGGGTCGTCTCGTCTGACAAGGTCGAGACGGCGGTCTCGTCTTGCAGGAATGGTGAGACGGCGGTCTTGCCGAACGAGACGGCGGTCTCGCCATCCGCGCAAGATGAGACGGCGGTCTCAAGATTAGGGGTCTACAGCTGCCCCCCCCTTTACTGACCAGTCGGCTGTTGGCCTGTTGTGCCAAGAAGAACTACTGGAAGGTAAAGGAGTTGACCTTCTTGCCCGGTTACCCTTCAGATGTTCCGTCTTGCGGCGGTTGATCTTCTGGGGAAAATTTGTGTTGTGCACCTCCAGGATACTCCTTCTGACGGTAGTCGATCCCTTTGGTTGACACGGGGTATAACCTCAGGATACTCCTTCTGACGGTAGTCGATCCTTCGGTTGATGGGTATAAACCCCCCATCAGGCTGGTAGTTGCAGTCCGTTGTGTGTTGGACTGGATGGGTATGAACCCCCCATCAGGTTGGTACAGTCAGTTGTGTAGGACTGGTGGTGGTGGCGTCTTACTGTTCAGGTGGCTCATGCGCCGAGATGTGTTCTCTTGTTTCTGATTTGGTCATCCGGTCTGCGCCGGGGATTTTCTTGGTGTTTGTCGCTGTCGTAAAAAACGAGGGCGGTCGGAGTGTCGCGATGGTTTTCGACTTTCCTTTTTTCGCGTTTTTATTGGTGTGGTACAACGCCTTTAGGTTGTCTGATAACCGGGTTGAACCTAGGGGCGAGGTTTTCGAAAGGGCGCTCTTGGATTGTCCGATAACCGGGCTAATCCAAGAGCTAGTTTTGAAGGGTTCTTTGGAGTCGCCACCGATGTTTTTACTGGAAACATCGGAAAAGGAGTAAAAAGGCGTTGGTTTTCGAAAAACCAACTTTGGTCATTAGAACCAAAGTTGGGTAAGGGAGTTAGTTACGCGTAAAGGAAGTGTTAGTTCCTTTACGACGCCCCTTTCGGGTTCCCTATGATAGGCTAGCTACTTTGGATAAATAAATAAACCGGAAAATACGCTTTTACCCTTTTATTTTGCGGAATTTAAAGTTATGACTACATGGCCCTAATCTCTATTACACAATTAAAATTAAAGCGGTAAAAGTAGAGAGAGAGAGTATAAACCTCCGAAGCAAGCTTTTCTTATTAATTCCTTCTAAAAATAGGGTGCTTTGCGGCAGCCCTTCACTCTACAGCATCAGAAACCTCTCGAAACGCTCAAAAAGACTCTTAGAAACGCTCAGAAACTCCGGAAATGCTTCGGAGGGGTTCTAGAGAGAGAATTTGAAGTAATTTCTAGAGAGAAGGAGGAAGAACTTGTTGGAAATGAGGGGAATATGGGCCCTATTTATAGGGATTCGCGCCTGTCAGGTCGAGACGGGCCGTCTCGTCTAACAAGGTCAAGACGGCGGTCTCGCCAGTCGAGACGGCGGTCTCGCCTTGTAGGAACTTCGAGACGGCTGTCTCGACAAACGAGACGGCGGTCTCACCATTTGCGAGTGGCGAGACGGCGGTCTCACCAAACGAGACGGCGGTCTCGACCTTAAGAGGCGAAAATCCTTATTTTTGAGCCAAAAATCCCTCCTATCCTAGTATGGGGCCTAATAGTCTCTCATAATGGCTTCTTAGGCTTCGTCCATCTTCGAAAAGGAGGTCTTCTGGTCTTTATTGTTAGGCCGGGCAAGATTTGGGGTCTACAGTGTTCATCCAGCTTTGTTGGTTGCTGGGGGTTCTTTATTTTTGGTCTTTTGATGATGATCATCCGACTCTTGCTGGTTGGTCGAATTGAAATTTGTTTGTGTTCGACTTTTGGTTGGTTGTCGAAGAATTTTTGGTTGTTTTTGGGATACATAATTGACAAGGTCTTACTGGGATACCTTGAGTTTTCACCATGCAAGCATGAAACTGCTCTTCTCATATGAATGCCTTTTTTTGGTCTTTTATTTATCTGAAGTATATTTGTTTGTTTTGATTTTGACAAAGTCCTTTTTGTGCAATTACTTGTGTGTGGATGCAATTTATTTTAGTTGGGGGTATCTAGAAAGTGACCGGTACTTTCTTTTTGTTCTCTCGTGAGTATTCTCTTTTTATTTTTAACCCTATCTTTTCCCTAGACCGCCCTTTGCGGGTTTTCGATCTAGCGGGCTTTAATTCTTGCCTGGTGGGCTTTTTTTCTGAATGCCTTAACTTTTGCCTAGACCGCCCTTTGCGGGTTTTCGATCTAGCAGGCTACCTTATGCTTTTGGTTGGGATGGGCCTGGTCGGCGCTGCTTGTCTTGTTTTTCTTATGCTTTCTCGTGTTGTTTATTTTATGCATGCTCATATTTCGTTAATGCAGAGACATTCACATAGGTAAAGAGAAGAAAAGACAATTGTTATTGATATAACCAAATGGTCTGTTTTTACAGAGGGATTTTCAAAGGAATTTGTAAGCAAGGCTGGCCAAGGTTGGCTAAACTGTATAGGGTATAACAATCATGCCCATGATTTCTGTTTCTCTGTTCCTCCTGGTCACTTTGATTGAGATGCTCAAACTCGGAGTGAAGACTATGCGAAGTCTGCTTGCCTCCATGAAGGTATTACCTTAGTCGCCTTTGCGGTTTTCGACTAAGGTAATCATTGCTTTTTTTTTCCTCTAATTTTTGCCTAGGACGTATCCTAGCGAGGGATGCGGACCCTATCTTTTGCCCAGGACGCTCTTTGCGAGTTTTCATCCTGACGGGTCATGAGCAATGTCTTCAGGCGTAGTACTTTTTCACCGTGTCTGAGTTAACCGGATGTCGAAGCTCTTCTCCGTCCATGTTGGTGAGGATAAGGGCTCCTCCTGAGAAGGCTCGCTTAACCACAAAGGGTCCTTCATAGTTTGTTATCCATTTCCCGATTTTGTCTTTCTGAGCTGGTAGCAGTTTCTTTATTACTAGATCCCCTTCTTGGAAGGTGCGAGGATTGACCTTCTTGTCGTAGGCTTTCTTGATCTTCTTTTGGTAAGCTTGCCCCCGACATATGGCGTCCAGCCATTTTTCTTCGATTAGGTTTAGCTTATCGTATCGGCTTTGGACCCATTCGGCTTCTATCAACTTGGCTTCCATAATAACTCGTAGGGAGGGTATTTCAACCTCTACCGGTAGTATGGCCTCTATTCCGTATACGAGGGAAAATGGAGTAGCTCCTGTGGAGGTTCGTACCGACGTCCGGTAGCCGTGTAGGGCGAAGGGCAACATCTCGTGCCAATCTTTGTAGGTTACTACCATTTTTTGGATGATTTTCTTAATATTTTTATTGGCTGCCTCTATTGCACCGTTCATCTTTGGTCGGTACGGAGAAGAATTATGGTGTTGAAGTTTGAAGTCTTGACACAGTTCCTCCATCATTTTATTATTGAGATTGGTCCCATTATCAGTAATGAAGGTGGTCACCACTTTCCGAGTCACATGTGCATATGATGCTGCCTCAACCCATTTGGTGAAGTAGTCAATGGCTACCAAGATAAAACGATGGCCATTAGATGCTTTGGGTTCTATGGGCCCGATGACGTCCATGCCCCGCATAGAAAATGGCCATGGTGTGGCTAGGGTACTGAGGGGTGCGGGCGGTACGTGGATATTATCGACGTAGATTTGGCACTTGTGACACTTTTTAGCATACCGGCGACAATCGGCTTCCATTGTGGACCAAAAGTATCCTGCCCTCAAGATCTTTGCCATGACATGCCCAGGTGCGTGGGACCCAAAAGCTCCTTTGTGGATTTCTTTTATCAAGGTTTGGGCTTCTTCTTGGTCCACACACCTTAAGAGAGTGGAGTCGAGACTCTTTTTGTAGAGGGTTCCTTCAAGCAATAGTCTATTCCGGGACATGAGTGACGAAATAGCACATCTTGAGAGTGCGCTCGCAGAACAGGAAAAAACGATCAAGCTAATACAGGATGACCTAGCAGAAACTCGGTAAGAAGCACAAAAGTGGTGGGAAACCGCTGAAAAATACAGAGAAGACCTAGAGGAGCTACATGATAAAGAAAGAGATGGATTAGCTCAGTATGGTCAATTACTTCGTGAAAGAGACCAAGTAATAGAAAGGTCTGACCAACAACATGCCTTGATCGTTCATCAAGAAGAAAAGATAAAAGAGGCTCGTCGATATAGTGAAGATATGAGCCAGGCGGTACATGAGCAAATCAAGACGCTCAGAAATCATGTGAGAACAGCAGAAGATGAATTACGAAGAAAGCCTAATTTACCTATAGGATTCTTCAAGCTTCTCCGTTTTTGTCAACACTTGCTTCAAAGCATTGTATAGAAGGATAAACACTTTCTAGTTGAAATAAAAAGTTTTTTTTCTTAAACTGTCTATTGCATTCATAAGTTGCATACATTCATACATCCCTCCTCATTTTAATAACAAAGATAATAAAAAGGAAGGATTAATTGATGTGCTTTCCACAAATCAGAATAAATGGAAAAGAAGCCTTTCGTCATCAAAATCTCTACAATGGTCGATAGACCCAAAGATGATAATAAACAAGCACCGTTGGTTATTCCAATCGATAAAAGGGAAGAGGCAATAATGCCTGTATGTTTATTCATGCCTCGTCCTTTCCCTTATTCATCAAATACAGTTGTACCTTGGAGATATTCAGAAGAATCATCAGTTAATCAAGATATCTCCAACATAGCCGGTATTGGGGGCATGACGAGAAGCGGAAGAATATATTCCCCCAAGGAATTACAAGATAACATTCCTAAAGATAAGGCAAAAGATAAAGTCGAAGAGGAAAAAGAATCCAAGGAGGAGACAGATGAGTTACTCCAGTACATCAGGCAAAGCGAGTACTCCATCATTGATAAACTCAATCGCACTCCTGCAAAGATAACCTTGTTATCACTCATAATGAGTTCGGAACCGCATCGAAACGCACTATTAAAGGTTTTGAATGAATCATTCGTCCCGCATGAAATATCCCAGGACAAATTTGAAGGAATTATTGGTAACATTACAGCCAATATTCATCTTACCTTCACAAATGAAGAACTCCCTTTAGAAGGGTCAAATCACAACAAGCCCTTGCATATTTCTGTCAAATGCAAGGAATATCTCATTTCCAAAGTTCTGGTGGATAATGGGTCATCCTTAAACGTCATGCCTAAAGGCACACTTGACAAGATAACAGTGCAAGGAACCCACATGCGCCCGAGTAATACAATTGTTCGAGCCTTTGACGGATCAAGACGTGAAGTAGTAGGAGAAATTAGTCTACCAATTCAAATTGGCCCTACTATCTTTAACATAGACTTCCACGTGATGGATATCACGCCGACATATAGTTGTCTCCTTGGTAGACCTTGGATTCATAGCGCTAAGGCAATACCTTCAACGCTCCATCAGAAAGTCAAGTTTGTGACAAATGAAAAACTCGTCACAGTTCAAGCTGAAGAAGACTTTCTAATCAGCAAACCGTCTGTCCAACCATATGTGGATGCGGCTGAAGAGGTTCTTGAAACATCTTTTCAAGCACTCGAAATTGCCAACATAGAAAGACTTCCCAGTAATACAAAGGTGGCCCATATGATGAAAAGATATGGATTTCGCCCAGGACAGGGGCTCGGAAAAAATACTCAAGGAATAAAAGAGCCACCAGATTTCAAAGATAATCCTTTAAAATATGGTTTAGGGTATGACCCCACGAAAGATCAAACCATACAGAAAACAGGGAAGTCTTATCCCTCAAAGACGATATTCCGAAAAGGAGGGATATTAGCGCAAAGGGTAGCGTTAGTCATTAGGTGTCCTTCTTCCAATTCTAAAGGATGTAAACCTAGTGACTATTAGAGATCACTCCTTGGGGTAGGCCCGTCCCCCGAGCATCTCTAGGGCACACATTTCCCCAAAATTACAAAAGAATGCGATTCTTACTATTTGCTTCTTTTCTTGCTAAATATGTTTATACCCCATTTTTAATAAACAAGGTTTAGATAGACGTTTTGTTTCAAATGCGTCAGAACAATCAAAGCGTCATAAAGCACAGTCAAATATGATTGATTAACTAGAAACACGAATAAAAATTATCTCAATAAAATCAAGTTTCGACAATGTTGTGCAAAAGAAAATATACATATACAAAAAAGCAATGCCCGTCAAAGCCAAAGGCCAAGACAAGAAAATAAAAGGGCAAAATACCCGGCAGGAAACCCACAAAGGGGGCTGCACAAAAGTTAGGGTAAACCCGGCAGGAAACCCGAACAATAATAAAGGGTAGCCTGGGCAAAAGTTAGGGTTATAAAAAGCCCGCTAGGTATTCCTAAAAAATAAATAAAAAGGGGAAACCTAGACAAAAGTTAGGACATAAGCACAGCATCCTAGGTTGAAAACCCGAAAGGGCGAACTAGGGAAGTTAATCAATCACAAAAAGGCGCCACAAATCAGTAAACAACGACGCTGCATCATAAGAACAAAACGTTTGTCTAAACTAGCCTAAACACCGACCAACCCTGGCTAGCCATTCTTACAAAAAACCTCTATTGCAAAAAATGTCCCTCTAAAACACAAGCCTTTGTTGTAAATCCTTTTCTTTCTCTTCTCTTGACCATTTCACTATAAAACATTCAAGTAATAAAGGGGAATGTGGAAACATAGTGATCGATAGGAAGGTTGAAATCCCTAAGGAAAGGAAGGAGGACATTGATATGGCAGTTGCCCTACGAACAAAAGAATTGTTCTTCGGCTATAGCAAGAAAGGTCCATAACGGCAAATCAGTACAACTTAGCTTATTGATCAAGAGACAAGATGACATAAAGGCACAACAGCAAGAATGCGCCCAAAGTCGAAGCACATCAGTTAAAACTTTCGAAATATTAACTGAAATAGATCATAGGATGCATATCATGAAACATTACATGCATTAAAGCATAAATGAAGGGAATCATATCTTTAGTTTCATCAAAAAACACGAAAATTAACTCAAAAAAATCAAAAATCCACTCAGAAAGCTCGAGACGGCCGTCCCAAATCCCCAAATTCAGTTGAGACGCGCGTCCCAGGTGGGACGGCCGTCCCACTTCCTTGCTGATGGACCATGAAGGAATTTTTCAATTGGGACGGCCGTCCCAACCCAGACGGCCGTCCCAAATCCCCTAGCGTCCCCTATATGAATGGTGCGCGGATTTGGCCCTTGGTACCCCATTCCAAGCATTCTACCTTACTTCTCTTCCCTTTTTACACACTCATAGCATTCTTAAGTGAGTACTACATACAATGGAGCATGGAGAAGCCTCATCTAGGAGAAAACGCACTAGAAATCCTGCTAGAGGAACTCCTACTACTAGCACTCTACTAGCAGAATCACATCAACAACGACTGGCAAATATCCAGCAATATTCCTGGTATCCTACATTGCGGCTGGATTTTGAAATCCTAGCTACATTTGGCTGGGAACAAGATGTCAGAAGGTTCATCCATAACATAGGATGGGACTTTCTGCTCCGAGACCCACCTACTCGGATCCACCGCATTGCTACGCTAGAGTTTCTTGCCTCCGTCAACATGGTGGAAATGCCGTCCGCAATTCCCGGAGTGCCACCAACTCAGGCCATCTCCTACTGGATGGATGGAGCCTACCGGACCACTGTTCTGGATGACTTTAATGTCATAATGGGTTTCTGCCAACGAGCAGATACAAGAACACCAGAATATCGGTCCGCATATCCGGAAAAGCCTCGCTACTCTCACCACCACTAGCATGTGGAGAGAGATCACTGGAGCACACA
This sequence comes from Sphenostylis stenocarpa, assembly GCA_963425845.1. Classification (NCBI taxonomy): domain Eukaryota; kingdom Viridiplantae; phylum Streptophyta; class Magnoliopsida; order Fabales; family Fabaceae; genus Sphenostylis; species Sphenostylis stenocarpa. The sequence continues at coordinate 21,927,243 of OY731406.1, forward strand.
CTCTGCAGTCGAACCTCGAAGGGCACAACTTTCTCTCCCCGCTTCGCATATGCCACAAGTTGCTAGGCTGGGACTATACACACCGAAAAGAGAGTCAAGGGAAGGTAACACCGGCCGACCTCTTCATTGTCTACTCGTATGCATCAAGGGCTGCGATGCAACCCAGGTTATGCCTTCCTGAAAGCCGTAAAAGATTACAGAACCTGCGGCTCAGCAGGATCCATCATAATAGCTCCCTTTCTCACCCCTTTAGCGGAATATTGGGGATGTACTGACGGAGAAGATCTCCCAGCTAGCCTCCGACCAGAGCCGATTAGCGGTGGAATGCTGGTTCATATGAACATCCTCAGTCGACAGGGATCAGGGTTTATCTTAAACTCCATTATCTCGATTTCGCTGGATATGCGCGATTTCGACATGCCTCAGGACATCCCTTCGACTACAGAATCGCAGCAGCAGTCATATGATCCGGACTTTGCCAGTTAATACCGACGGATAGACGACGAGCACGCCTATATGGAAGGAGAGTTCCAGTTCATACGGCAGCAGTTCAATCAGCTAACTATGAGGCAAGACAGGATGAACCGACAGATAGAGAATCTGGTCCAGACCCAGGCAAGGTTCCAGCGTCGCCTGCTCCACTGCATCCCTTCGCCAGCACCATCTGCTCATTCCAGTCCAGAGGCAGATGATTAGGAGATAGTTTCCTTTTTATTTTCTAGTAATTTGAAAATGTTTTGAATGTATCGCAAAAAAAAAAGAAGTAATGAATAAACATTGTTATTTATGTTAACATTCCAAAAGCCCACGTGTACAAAAATTATAAAATAAAAGGCACACGTGCTAAAAAGCCAGATTTCAAATAACTCGCAATAAAGATCAAAATCGCGAGAGCAAAAGGCGAAATCAAAACTATTTCAGCAAAATAAAGAGCTTCAAAGAAACTAGCTCTAACCTTCTACACCAATAAAAGAAGGTAAACAAAAAAAAAAGAGGGCCAACGGAAAGGCTCGATGATCCCCAAGCGGATCCTTGCCTACTCCAGAGGCAAAACAAAATCACTCCACGACTCAGCATCATCATCACATGAGTCGTCAACCATAGTCATTTAAAGATCCGACCATTATCCTTCCATCCAAGGAAAAGGAAGTCATCAACGTAGAAAAGCCAAAGGAAAGGCTTGATCATCCCCAAGAGGATCCTTGCCTACTCCAGAGGTAAAACAAAAAGATTACCTTACGACTCAACTTCGTCGCCACATGAGTCATCAAGCAAACTCATCCAGAATCTCCGCTTCATTCCCCAAAGGAGAATAAGGACTACACAAGAGTCCATCAAAGAAAATACGGAGACAAGTCCTCCATATCACCAGGGGGCAACAAAAAGAAAGAAAAGAAAAACTTTCATTCCCAAATAGAGGCCATAATGAAAAAAGGCCGAATAAAAATCTCCAAGTAGAGCATTTCAGAAAAGACAAAAAGAAGAAAAATTTCTTCATCTCGCTCAATAAAGGGCTTCGTAAAAGACCAGGAGCTCAAGACTCCACCATCATGAAAAATCAAATCAAGGATTAGATCCCCCAAGAAAAGAAAAATTCCCCAGGGATCACCAAAAAGAAAAGAAAAATATATTTTCATCCAAAGAAAAAAAGCCAATGTGCATAACAGGCACACATACAAACCCATTCCCCAGCAGGAATAAGAGCATAGGCAAAACCAGCTCAAACAACCAGCATCCAACAAGGAGTCAAAAAAACTCCATATCCCCCTAAGGGGCAAATCAAAATAGATCTCCGGGAAAACAATCAAATCCCCGGCAGATCACCAAAAAGAAAATCCCCAGCAAGCCTACCAACAAAAGGCAAAATACAAAATTCATATCCTCAGGGAGTTAATCATCTGGAACACCCAATATGAATATCCCCAGCGAAGTGCAAAGCCTTCACTCCCAAGAAAAACCTCTGCCGACTCAAAGGCAATCAAAGAGCCAATATCCCCAAGAAATGGGAAATCAACCTATGCAAGAGGTAATACAATCAACAAAGCCTTTGCCACTGTCGAAGCATCTGCCTAATCAAGAGGCACAATCAAACCAAAGATCCCCAATGGATTCCCGCCTAAATAAGAGGCAACCAGCAAAGAATCCCCGACCAAGCCGGATGGCTAAACAAGAAAAGCCGAAAACAAGGAATCCCTGACAAAGACCGGATGGCTAAATAGAAAAGCCAAAAATCAGAAATCCCCGGCAAAGACCGGATGGCTAAACGAAAAAGCCAAAAACAAATAATTCCCTGTAAAACCGGATGACTAACAGAAAAGTCAAAAAGTCAAATCAAATATTCCCCACGGAATGGGCGCATGAACAGAAACAATAAGTCGCCAATACATCACCAAAACCAGATGACCACAGGATGACTATCAAAAAGTCATCCTAAAAGCCTTGTAGAACGGGGCTTATTCAGAACCTTGCAGAACAGGGTTCGTACCAGGTGGGGGTAGGTACCCACAAGAGCCTTGCAGAACGGGGTTCGTACCAGGTGGGGGTAGGTACCCACAAGAGCATTGCAGAACGGGGTTCGGACCAGGTGGGGATTGGTACCCATCAGAGCCTTGCAGAACAGGGTTTGGACCAGGTGGGGGTTGGTACCCATCAGAGCCTTGCAGAACGGGGTTCGTACCGGGTGGGGGTAGGTACCCATCGAGCCTTGTAGAACGGGGTTCGTACCGGGTGGGGGTAGGTACCCATCGGTACCCATCGAGCCTTGCGGAACGGGGTTCGGACCGGGTGGGGGTTGGTACCCATCGAGCCTTGCGGAACGGGGTTCGGACCGGGTGGGGGTTGGTACCCATCGAGCCTTGCAGAACGGGGTTCGGACCGGGTGGGGGTTGGTACCCATCGAGCCTTGCAGAACGGGGTTCGGACCGGGTGGGGGTTGGTACCCATCGGAGCCTTGCGGAACGGGGTTCGTACCGGGTGGGGGTAGGTACCCATCGAGCCTTGCGGAACGGGGTTCATACCGGGTGGGGGTAGGTACCCATCGAGCCTTGCGGAACGGGGATCGTACCGGGTGGGGGTAGGTACCCATCGAGCCTTGCGGAACGGGGTTCGTACCAGGTGGGGGTAGGTACCCATCAGAGCCTTGCAGAATGGGGTTCGTACCGAGTGGGGGTAGGTACCCACAAGAGCCTTGCAGAACGGGGTTCGTACCGGGTGGGGGTAGGTACCCACCAGAGCCTTATAAAATAAGGTTTATACCAGATCAGGGTAGGTACTCATCAGAATCTAGCAAAAATGCAGATTCGTACCAGGTGGGGGTAGGTACCCACCAAAGCCTTATAAAATAAGGTTAATACCGGATGAGGGTAGGTACTCATCAGAATCTAGCAAAAATGCATATTCGTACCGGGTGGGGGTAGGTACCCACCAAAGCCTTATAAAATAAGGTTAATACCGGATGAGGGTAGGTACTCATCAGAATCTAGCAAAAATGTAGATTCGTACCGGGTGGGGGTAGGTACCCACCAAAGCCTTATAAAATAAGGTTTATACCGGATGAGGGTAGGTACTCATCAGAATCTAGCAAAAATGCAGATTCGTACCGGGTGGGGGTAGGTACCCACCAAAGCCTTATAAAATAAGGTTAATACCGGATGAGGGTAGGTACTCATCAGAATCTAGCAAAAATGCAGATTCGTACCGGGTGGGGGTAGGTACCCACCAAAGCCTTATAAAATAAGGTTTGTACTGGATGAGGATATGTACTCATCAAAACTTAAGCAGAATGCATTAGGTGGAGTAAAATACTTGCCTAAGCATTACAAAAATGGGTTGCAAAGACTTTACTTCTATTAGAGGATAGTTCAGTGTTGAGCACCTCGGAAGTAAGTACCCACAAGAGTTTAGCAAAATGCGAACTCATACCGGGTGAGGGTAGGTACTCACCAAAGCCTTGCAAAACAAGGTTTATACCTAGTGGGGGTAGGTACCCACAAGAGTCTAGTGAAACACAGACTCGTACTGGGTGAGGGTAAGTACTCACCAGAGCCTTATAAAGTAAGGTTCAAACCAGATAGGGGTTAGTACCTATCAAAAATATTTATCATCTGGAGGATCAGCAAAGAAGCATCCGAAGGATAACCGGGCAAAAGGGTTAACTCCTTCCCCTACCAACTAATTTTGCCGGCATATTAAACCAACATAATTAGCCAGGCAGGTGAAGGGGGGGGCAGCTGTAGACCCCTAATTTTGCCCGGTCTCTCAATAAAGGCTGAGAAGATCTTATATGACAAGACAAAGCTCGCTCGGCCTCTCAATAATAAAGGCTAAAGAGACTTCCTACAACAAAGACAAAGCTCGCCTGACATCTCTATAAAGGCCAAGAAGACTTCCTATATAAAGATAAAGCTTTAACGGGCGTTTATCGGCATCAAACGACGTCCGAATACACAAAGGAAAGCTTCTCGGGGGTCCCAGAACACGAAAGCTGGCCAAAACAGGTTGAGATGACCGTCCCAAGGTCGAGACGGCCGTCCCAACCTTCCCTGGCCAAGTGGGACGACCGTCCCAAGTGGGACTGCCAGTCCCAGCTCCCCAGGGCGTCCCAGCCTTTGTAAAACATGCAGTTGGGACGGCCGTCCCAACCCAGACGGCCGTCCCAAGTGTGCAGCAGCGAAAACTATAAATTGGAAGCTCATTTGCCACTGTTTCACACACCAGACAACTCCTAGTACTTGTCTATCTTCTTCCCTCTTCGGATGAACTCTCTGATTGCCTTAATAAGGTAACAATCAGTTAAGGAATCATATTCTAGCATTCGATTCTTCTGTAAAATCGAGTCGAGTCGATCTTGTATTTGGAGAGGAGAGTCTTTGTAGAGTGAAGGATTGCCAAAACGCATCCTTGCGATCAAAGATTTGCAATATAAAGCTTGCTACGGAGGTTCTGTTCAATTCTCTTCTCCTTTACTGCTTTATTTATTGTTTTCTGTATGCAATGTAAAATAAAGTCATGTAGATAGCCATTTTTTAACATTAGGCAATAAAATAGGGTAATCGCGTAATTTCTCATAATCTTTACTTAAATGAATTAATCCCTCATAGGGAACCCGAAAGGGGCGTTGTGGTGTGCTAACACCTTCCCCACACGTAACTAACTCCCTTACCTAACTCTGGTTATAATGGCCAAGTTTGGTTTTTATTAAAATCAACGCCTTTTTATCCTTTTCCAATGTTTACGGTCAAAACATTGGTGGCGACTCCATAAGAACCCCTTTTCGAAAACCTTGCTTTTATTAGAGGATAGTTCAGTTGTTGAGCACCTCGGAAGCAATGAACATAATTTTAACATAAAACGCGAGTCTAAACCATCTTTTTGCGACCGCTCGCATAAACGTTCGAGATGTCCCTGGACGTCGGAACGGACAGCGGCGACAAACATCATATTGATAGCATGCATTTTTGTTTTCTATAAAATGGAGGGGACTAGTAGACAGTTAAAGAAAGTGGATATTCCCCAATACCATGCCGAGAAGTTAGAACAACTCAGCGCGTTGATGCCATCAGAGGTCCGCTCCAACTTTGAGAAATCCTATGGACGGATTCTCGACCTGCTGAAGATCTATGTCGACCCTATTTTTTTGAGGATTCTAGTCCATTTTTGGAACTCTAGTCTGCACTGCTTCGAATTTTCGCAGTTCAATATGGTGCCCACTTTGGAGGAGTATGAGATTATGTTAAGATGGTCAAAGTCAGCCGAAGTCCATATTCGCCATGAGGCATATACTCCTGCAGCCCAAGTCGCTGTCATCATCCAATTGCCATCTCGGCAGACTACCCTGATAGCAAAAGGGAATGTCCAGGATTGGAAAGTCTCAATGTTAAAAGACCATCTGTCCTCTTTGGCTGAAAGGGCAGACTGGTCTTCTTTTAACAAAACCCTGGCTTTGATCGTGTTTGGGACTATGTTGTTTCCCTTTCACCTCGACATAGTGGATCAGGCCATCATGGACGCCTTCTTCGCCTGGGATGTGAATTCGAAGAGTCCCTTACCTGCACTTCTTGCCGACACCTTGCTTTCGATGGAATTCTGTCACCAAAAGCAAGGGAGAACACTTAGATGCTGCTCTTCGTGTGGGGTATCACACATTTCTACGCCTCCAGTCACATGGGGATGTTCCCCGATCCTTTGAAAAGCTTCTCCAGAATCCCTCTCCACCGACGCCTAACCATGGAGTGGAAGGTCGAGTTGGAACAATGGGACGCCAACCGTTTATCTTGGGCATGTCCTTGGTTTCGACCTGGCCCAATCCTCATCAAATGTGGGGATTATCCGAGCGTACCGTTAATAGGCCTCAAAGGTTGCATAACCTATTCTCCAAAAGTGGTTATGAGACAACTCATGAGGACCCAAATCGCATTATCACGGGAAGAGCTCGGAGGACTGTGCTTCTTCGGAGACCCATGCACTGTTGCTAACTCACTTGCTGTGCGGAGAGCATGGGAGAAACCAATCTTCATGAGAGATAAAGTTCTAGGCAAAGCTCGAGTAGCTGTCTCCAGTGACTATGAGGAGTGGAGGAGAAACAGAGGGATGTCACGACCATCTGCCCCACCTGCTGCGCCTTCAACCAGTGGAGAGCTCCAAAGCCAAGTCGATGCCTTGACCTAGATGATAGAAAATGCTATTGAAAATGCTATGCTTGATCTAGGTGCTTCAATTAATGTCATGCCGCTGTCTATATTTAAATATCTTTCTCTTGGACCTTTGCAACCTACGGGTGTGGTGATACAGTTGGCAAATAGAAGTGTTACCCACCCTACAAGTTTCATGAGGATATCTTAGTTAGGGTTGGCTAGTTGATTTTCCCTGTTGATTTTTATATTCTTGATATGGATTAGGGATTTTCACGTGGTTCTGCACCCATCATTTTAGGCAGACCACTTTTAAAAACCGCACAAACCAAAATTGATGTGCATGCAGGGACTTTATCCATGAAATTTGATGACATTGTAGTACGCTTTAATATTCTAAATGCCATGAAACACCCATATGAGGATCATTCTGTCTTTCATGTTGATTTGGTTAATGAATTAATTGATGAACATGTATTTGAAATCTTTCATGATGTTAACTCCCATCTCTGCATAATTCCTTCACCGATCTTGCATGTACTGATTCTGAAGTGTGTAGTTCTTGCATTGATCAATTTCTGAATATTGATATTGTTACAACTGCTGATATGACTAATACAAATGTTGATACACATTCTAATCATGCACATGAATCTGATGCTTTCGGTGTTGTACCTCTTCATTTTGATTTTATAGAGTCAGAATGCACTAACCCTGTTGCAGGAAGTACACACGAATCTGATTTGCAGGTTGAGGTATAGGTTGTGGAGCCCATTCCTTCTCCTTTTTTGATTCCTTCTGCTGTTCAGCAAAAACCCATACTAGAGTTAAAACTCCTACCAGAGAACCTCAAGTATGCTTACTTGGAGGATGATGACAAGAAACCAGTGATTATCTCCACCTCCCTCACTACTGATGAAGAGGAGAGATTGTTGCAATTGCTTAAATTGCGGAAAAAGGCCATTGGATGGACTTTGGCTGATCTTCCTGGAATTAGTTCATCCACATGCATGCATAGGATTTTATTGGAGGATGGAACCAAACCAGTGAGACAGCCACAGAGGCGACTCAATCCTATCATCTTAGATGTCGTGAAGAAGGAGGTGACCAAGCTTCTACAATCTGGGATTATTTACCCTATTTCTGATAGTTAATGGGTAAGTCCAGTCCAGGTGGTTCCAAAGAAGACAGGCCTCACTATTGTAAAAAATGAGAGGGATGAATTCATTCCCACCAGATTGCAAAATAGTTGGAGAGTCTGCATTGACTACCGAAGGCTAAATCAAGTAACCAGGAAAGATCATTTTCCACTACCTTTCATTGATCAAATGCTTAGCAGTTATAAGGTAAATCTCATTACTGTTTTCTCGATGGTTTCTCTGGCTACTTTCAAATACACATTGCTCCTGAGGATAAGGAAAAAACCACATTTACCTGTCCCTTTGGCACTTTTGCCTATAGGAGGATGCCTTTTGGCTTATGCCATGCCCCTGGCACATTCCAATGGTGCATGCTTGGTATTTTCAGTGATTTTCTTGAAAATTTTAGAGGTATTCATGGATGATTTTACTGTGTATGGATCCTCTTTTGATACATGTCTGCATAGTTTGGATAGAGTACTTCCTAGATGCATTGAAAATAACCTTGTTCTTAATTTTGAGAAATGTCATTTCATGGTTGAGCAAGGTATAGTTTTAGGGCATATCATTTCCAATAAGGGCATAGAAGTAGATCCTGCAAAAATATCTATTATTTCACAGCTGCCTTACCCCTCTTGTGTGCGAGAGGTTCATTCTTTTCTTGGTCATGTAGGATTCTACAGGCGCTTTATCAAAGATTTCAGTAAGAAGGCCCTACCACTATCCAACTTGCTGCAGAAGGATGTTGATTTTATCTTTGATGACAGGTGCAAGGAGGCCTTTGACTGCCTCAAGAGTGCTCTAACAACCGCTCCTATCATTCAGGCACCAGATTGGACCACCCCCTTTGAGTTAATGTATGATGCATCAAATTATACACTAGGTGTTGTCTTGGCTCAGAAAGTGGATAAGCTTCCTAGAGTTATCTACTATGCTTCCAAGACTTTAGATGCTACCTAAGCTAATTACACCACCACCGAGAAAGAGTTATTGGCCATTTTTTTCGCTTTGGATAAATTTAGGTCATATTTGCTTGGTTCTCAGGTTATTGTGTTCACTGACCATGCAACTCTGAAGTACCTATTGAAGAAGGCTGAATCGAAGCCTCGACTGATTAGGTGGATGTTATGGCTACAGGAGTTTGATTTAGATATCCGTGATAGGAGCGAAGCCCAAAATTTGGTAGCAGACCATCTCAGCAGGATTGAGAAAGATGAGACTCATGGTGATGTTTTGCCCATCCGGGATGACTTTCCCAATGAAAATTTGTTTGTTATGTCCAACTCTTTCCCCACCCCTTGGTTTGCAAACATTGTAAATTATTTAGTTGCTTCTGTTTTTCCTCCCATGTCATCTAGAGTGAAAAATGATAAACTTAAGAGCGATGCTAAGTATTATATATGGGATGACCCCTATCTGTGGAAGTTGTGCAGTGACCATCTTGGCATTTAGAGGACAACTCGTAAGGTGCTTGACTGTGGTTTCTACTGGCCCACCATCTTCAAGGATGCATGGAGGATTTGCAACACTTGTGAGCAATGTTAGAGAGCAGGAGGATCCCTTACATGGAGACAATAGATGCCCCAGCAACCCATGTTATTTTGTGAGGTGTTTGATGTATGGGGTATTGATTTCATGCGTCCTATTCCTGTTTCTTTTGGTTTTTATTATATTATCCTTGCAGTTGATTATGTTTCAAAGTGAGTGGAAGCCAAAGCCACCAAGACTAATGATGCTCGGGTTGTTGTGGATTTTGTGAGATCTAACATCTTTTGCAGGTTTGGAGTACCCAGAGCCATTGTTAGTGATCAAGACACCCATTTCTGTAAGAGGACTATGCAGGTGTTGCTAAAAATGTATGGGGTTGTTCATAGAGTTTCTACACCTTACCACTCCCAAACTAATGGGCAGACTGAAATCTTAAACAGGGAGATCAAGAGGATTTTGGAGAAGATTGTCCAGCCGAACAGAAAGGTCTGGAGCAACAGACTGGAGGATGCTCTTTGGGCATGTCGTCATCATCAAAAAGAGGCGATCGGAGCGACGCGATGGTTCCGACTTTCCAATTTTTACGTTTTTATGGGTGTGGTTACAACGCCTTTAGGTTGTCCGATAACTGGGCTGAACCTAGAGGCAAGGTTTTCGAAAGGGTGTTCTTGAGTTGTCCGATAACTGGGCTAACCCAAGAACTAATTTAAAGGGGTTCTTATGGAGTCGCCACCGATGTTTTTATCAAAAACATCGAAAAAGGGGTAAAAAGGCGTTGGTTTTCGAAAACCAACTTTGGTCGTTAAAACCAGAGTTTAGGTAAGGGAGTTAATTACGTGTAAGGGAAGTGTTAGTTCCCTTACGACGCCCCTTTTGGGTTCCCTATGATAGGCCAGCTATTTTAATAAATAAACTTGTGAAAGACGCTTTTACCCTTTTATTTGCGGAATTAAAAGAATGACTACATGACCCTAATATCTATTACGCAATTTAATCATAAAAGTAAAGGCAATAAAGAGAGGGAGAGAATGAAGAAACCTCCAAAGCAAGCTCTTTAATTAATTTGTTGGAAATTAGGGTGCGTTTTGCTAGCCCTTCGCTCTTTACAACGCTGGAAAACTCTCAGAAAACTCTGGAAATGCTTCAGAGGGGTTCTAGGAAGAGAATTTGAAGAAGTTGTAGAAGGGAAAGTGGAAGAACTGTGTGAAATGAGGGGGGGAGCACTCACTATTTATAGGAATTCGTGCCTGTCAGGTTGAGACGGCCGTCTTGTCTGACAAGGTCGAGACGGCCGTCTTGTCTGACAAGGTCGAGACGGCCGTCTCGCCATTCGGGACGGCAGTCTCGACTTGCAAAAGTGGCGAGACCGTCGTCTCGTTTGGCGAGACCACCGTCTCGTTTGGCGAGACAGCGGTATCAACTTTTCCAGAAACGAGAAGGCCTTCTCGCCAAACGGGAGGGGGGTCTCACCATTCACAAGTGGCGAGACGGTCGTCTCGCCAAACGAGACGACAGTCTCAACTTGCTGAAATGGCAAGACGACGATCCCGAAAAGCGAGACGGCGGTCTCGATCCCTGAAGGCGAAAATCCTTATTTTAATGCAGAAAATCCTTCCTATCCTATTATGGGGCCTAATAGTCTCTCCTAGTGGCTTCTTAGGCTTCATCCATCTTTGAATAGGAGGTCTTCTGGTCTTTATTATGAGGCTGGGCAAGATTTTGGGTCTACAGTTGTCCCCCCTTTACCTGACCAGTCGACTGTTTGGCCTGTCATGCCAATAAAATTGACTGGAGGGTAAAGGAATTGACCCTCTTGCCCGGTTATGCTTCGGACGTCCCGTCTTGTGGCGGTTGATCTTCTGGGGAAAAGTGTGTTGTGCACCTCCAGGATACTCCTTCTGACGGTAGCCGATCCCTTCGGTTGACACATGGTAGAACCTCAGGATACTCCTTCTGACGGTAGCCGATCCCTCAGTTGATGGGTATAAACCCCCCCCCCCCCATCAGGTTGATAGTTATAGCCCACTGTGCGTAGGACTGGATGAGTATGAACCCCCCATCAGGCTGGTAGTTGCGACTTACTGATCCGGCTCGAGCACAGATCAGGCGCACTGCATGCGCAGGTTGATAGGTATGAACCCCCTATCAGGCTGGTACAGTCCACTGTGTAAGACTGGTGGTGGTGGCGGCATACTGCTCGGGTGGCTCATGCACCGAGCACTGAGATGCGTTCTCTTGTTTTTGTCTTTTGTCTTTTCTGAGAGTGGTCGTTCGGTCTGTGCCGGGGATTCTGTTGGTGTTCATCCAGTTTGTTGGTTGCTGGGGATTCTTTGATTTTGATTTTTTGGTAGTGATCATCCGACTTTGGTGGTTGTCGGGTAGTCTTGTTTGTTGTTTGACTCTTGCTTGGTTGTCAAAGACTGTTGGTCAAGGTGATTGACTTGTTTTAATCCTACCTTTTTCCGCGGTTTTATCTCTTTTTTCTCTCGATTTTGGATTTTGGCTTTTTTTATTTTTATTTTTGAGCGTAAGTCTTTTTACTCTTAGTTTCTTTTTGCTACGCTGACTTTTTTTGAAAAGGAGAGCAAAATGCATGAAATGAAATTTTATTTATTATAAAAATTTATTACAACAGTTTATTTTCTAAGCACTATCCCTAAGACGGTGGACTCGAGTCTGGAGACGATCCATAAGAGGGGAACTGCCGGTACAGATGTCTTCGGAATTCTGCTTGATCCCGGGCTTCATCGAGGTACTCCTGTTGGAATGCCGCCAGGTCCTGCCTTATTCCCTCTTGGTATTGGTTTAATGTCTCCAATCTCGTGTCGAAGACATCTTGCCTTAGGGACATTTTCTCTTGTCTCATAGACATTTGGTCGAATTGCTGGCGCAAATCGTAGATGTTGCGGTTGATGCCAGCAAAATCGTCCATGTACTACTATTGTTGTTGTTGTTGTTGTTGGAACTCGGGAGGTGTCAGGAGATCGCGCATTGCTACGAGATCCCGGAGATCCAAAGTTATATCCAGCGAGGGGTGGAGGATCAACCGGGTCCCTTGGCGTAGCAGCATCCCCATGCTGACTAGGACCGACCCGTTGATAGTCTCGGGTCGGAGGCTGGAGGCCAGTTCCTCCCTGCCACTCCACCCCCATTTCTCTGCCAGCGGGGTGATGAGGGGAGCCATGAGGATGACTCCCACGGGCCGGCTCCCGAAGTCCTTGAGGGCCTTCAGGAAGAAATAGCCAGAGTTGCACCGGCGCCTCTGGCTCATACAGTAGAGGACAAAGAGGTCCGGGAGGGTTACTTTACCCTGACTCTCTTTGCGCCCGTGGACAGTCCCAGCCAGCAGCTTGTGGCAGATACGGAGGGCGGGGGGAAGTGCAGAGCCTTTCAGCAGTGTGGGCAGAGTGTGCGCCCCGATCAGCTTCTCCCACAACTCGCCGGCGGTGAGGTTGGTGGGGCGTGCGCAGATGGCCTCCTGGTAGTCTCGAGTCAGCACGTCCTCGGGCTGGACGAATCCAATGGACACGTTGAATTCGTCCAGGGTGGTGGTTCGGTACATCCCACCTATGAAGTAAGTCATCATTTTTGTTGGTGGGAGACCCGACACCATGGAGGGGGTCTCGGAGTAGGAGATGGAGGCAAGAAACTCTAACACCGCCTGAGGATAGACGTGGGTGGGTGGAGACTGGAGGAGGAAGCGCCACCCTATGCTGTCGATGTGGGCACGGACGTCATCTTCCCATCCGAAATCGGCGAGGATGCCAAAGTCTAATCTGAGCATGGGTTCCAGGTGTACCCCCGGATGTGCTCTAGACGAGCCTGGTGTAGCGGTGAAAGTTGTGTGGGATCCTGAGGAGTTGGGGCTGAGGAGCTACTAGGGCCGGCAGAACCCCTTCTCTTTCTGGATTGGTCTCCACGATGCATTTTGATGGTGGAATGCTTGAAAGTGAGAGAATGGAGGGTAGGAGTGCAAGAGAGGGTGTTGGAGACCCCCCTAGGCCCCTCTATATATAGACTTTTCGGCCAACCTCGGGACCGTCGTCTGGAGAATCGGAACCGCCGTCTAGAACCTCGAGACGACAATCTCGACTTTGGCCTTAAGCGAGACGGCCGTCTCGCCAAGCGAGAAGGCGGTCTCGTTTTTGGTCAAGTCAAGACGGCGATCTCGTTAGTCGAGACGACGGTCTCATTTTGCTGAAAATCGAGACGGCGATCTCATTTTTTAGAGGTTTTTTTTTTTTAAGAAAATAGGACCTTGTTCAAAAACATTTTATGCATGCAATGTTTTCATGTTTGATGTCCTATAATGCCTATTTCATTAGTTTTTTAGAAGGATTTAATTGTCATGTCTTGTAGAGACGAGTGTCCTCTGATCTGCGTTCTTGTATTTGGCTATACCATTCCGGACTTCTTGTGACCGAATAATAATTTGCTTTTTCTTTTTCTCTTTTTCTCTGCTTTTTCTTTTTCTCTCTTCTTCTTTTTTTTTTGTAGAGCACACTTTGCCATGTTAGTGTCCCTTTTTCTTCACTTTAGGGGTTTCAATCCTCTTGTTGACTATACGCCTCCATATTCCCAAATTAATTTTTAGAATAATGTTGTGAGGGTCAAGAGAAAAGAAGTAGAAGGGCAAATTCAATGGCTTGTGTTTTAGACGGTTAATTTTTGTTTTTAGAAAGGATTTTGTAAGAATGGTTGGCTAAGGTTAGGCCTAGGTGTTTAAGCTTTTTGTCTAAGCAAACATTTCCTCTTTTTGTATTTGCGCCTTAGCTTATTTCCATTACTTTTTATGGCTGGTTGATTTCCCTAGATCGCCCTTTGGGTTTTCGAACTAGCATATTGTGTTTTGGCCCTATCTTTTGTCTAGGTTCCTTCTTTTTGTTTTTGTTTAGGGAATCCTAGCAGACCTTATTTTGTAACCCTAATTGTTAGAAAAGTAGTTTTAAATCAAGAGGGGGGGGTGAATTGATTTTTGAAAGTTTTTCGCAATACACAGATTATCTAATCCGAAAATTAAGATTACTTATCAATTCACAAATCACAAAGCAATCAAACAGTTTAAGTGCAGCAGCAGAAATTAAAGAGAGAAAGGTTAGGAAAGATTTCACCGGTAATTTTATACTGGTTCACCCACAACCAGGGCTACGTCTAGTCTCCAGCCAAATTCCAGCTGGGTTCCACTAGAATAGATGTTTTACAGACTCACACTCTTACACCTATTCTAACTCTCCACCAAGAACCAAATTCCAGCTCTTGGAAACCTCTCGCAACCAAATTCCAGCAGCAGAGAAACCAAGTGCCCAAATTCCAGGCACCACACGAGTACAAGAACCAAATTCCAGTTCCCGCACTTAACCTCTCCCACCAAGAACCAAATTCCAGCTCTTGATAACCTCTACAACCAAATTCCAGTTGCAGAGAAACCAAGTGCCCAAATTCCAGGCACCAAACAAGTACAAGAACCAAATTCCAGTTCTCAGTACTCAACCACCAAGAACCAAATTCCGAGTTCTTGGAAACTTTCTACAACAGTACTGAGAAAAAAACTTGTACCCAAATTCCAGGTACAACACAATACAAAGTAATGAAAAAGAATTTACAAAGAAGAGACTTAGAAAGCTCAAACCGGATTACACCAATCCACAGTAAGTTTCTTCTTAAAGGATGCAAAGTGCCTCAAGAAAGATTTTAAAAGAAGTTCACAAAAACAGTTGTGTATCTTTCTTGAAAAATGCTAATAGTTGTTTGTATTGATTGCTTGAATTGTGTAAAAACTGATATACAATCTGTTGTTTCAAAGTTTCAAGCAAAACTGTTTTTAAAGAGAATTTTCAAATCTGCTGCATTAATTAATCTGTTGAAAGTTTGTTTTAATCTGTTGAAATAGCCATTACAATCTGTTAAAAGTCCTTTCAACCCATTAATGCATTCTTGATCTTTAACAGAAAATGTTTTAGTTGATACGACCACGTTTTTATCAGTTAAAACGTTTTACAAACATTTTCTAAGTATAAAACAATCGATTGAATCGCGTATTAATCGATTGATTTGTTTAAAAACCTTCTTATAAAATTTTCCAAGTTATTTTAGCTGATATAAAGTCGTTTCAATCGATTGAAAATCTGCACATATATTTTCAAGTCATTTTAATCGATTGAAAGTTCGTTTTAATCGATTGAAAAGATTTTCTAAGTTATTTTAATCGATTGAAATACGTTTTAATCGATTGAAATAAGTCTGATCGGTCATAATTCAATTCTGATCGATCATAACCAACTCTGATCGGTCATAATCTCATTCTGATCGATCATCCTGACATCCAAAGTGATTTTAATCGATTGAAACGTGTTTTAATCGATTAAAATAATTCTGATCGCTCATATTTAAGATCTGATCGATTATATTGCATTCTGACCTATTATATTCGAATTCTAATCGGTCATAAAGAGTTTTAATCGATTAAAAGAAGTTTGTATCGATTAAAATATTGTAAAAACATTTTTTAAAACATTCTAAGTGTTTTAAATTGATTCTTTCAAACCTGTATCAGTTAATAACTTGTTTAAGAAAATTCTTTGCCAAAATGCTTTTGTTTTTTATTTGTTAAAAACTGTTTTTGAGGCATTTTGCAAGATGAATGAAGAAGCTTTATGCAGTGGAAAAGGTAAAGTGGTTTTACCTAAGCTTTCGTTAAGACACACTAAGTCTTCGACTCCATTCTTCCGAGTGACTTGTTTGACTCATTGCAGAGTTGACCTTTGACTTTATCTTTGACTTCATCAAATCACTGAGTTCTTTGCTAGGATCACTTTCAGTCTCCCCTATTTGATGAAGACAAACACCATTTTGAAAAAACAATCTCTGCAAAATAAGTCACTTGATAATGCAGTTAGGTGAGAAATATAAGAATGTAATAAAGTTTTGTTTCTCCCCTAAAACTTATTTCTCCCCCTAAAATGTTGCACGTAAATTTATCTTAAAGTGATGCAACTATTTCTCCCCCTTTTGACTTCATCAAAAATAGGGAAACAGAAGAGAAAAGAATAAAATGTAAGGTTTCGAAAAATATGCTCAAGTTTTTGAAAAAACAAAGTGAATCAATATTTCACTCATGAAAAGAATCAATTAAAGTTGATTCAAACTTATCTCCATTAACACGTTTGTAATGAATACAATTAACACGTGTAAAGATAAGGGAATCACGCTTTAGTAGCATGTTTACAGAAACAGCCATTAACTAAAGCCTTTAATCTTTCTTCCCAGAATAAAAATCGATTAAAAACAGAGCATAATCGGTTAAAATGTTCTTGGTAAATGATTTTAATCGATTGAAAGAAAAGTTTAATCGATTAAAACATTTAAGATTTTGAAAACATGAAACTTTAGTAAAAATAATCGATTATTTCGATTTTAAATCGATTAAAACATGTTGAATAAGTTCATTTAATCGATTAACAAGATGTTGTATTGATTAAAACAATCAGCTTTGAAAATGAAGTAATGTTTAATGCATATTTTGTAAAACTGATCATTTAGAAGGATGTTTTAACAATACTAACGACTATATTGATTAAATCTTAGCTAATAGATCCATCGAATAAAATCTTATTTAGCTAAAGCTCTCGAGGATCTATTTAAATTCTATTTACGCCGATCTGATCTAGATTAGATCCTAAACCATATTTAACCAAAGCTAGATCAAGAGTCCCTGCTATAACACCAGTTAATATTACAGTCCATGCAAAAAATATAAAGATAGAAATAAGCGAGAAGATAAAGATGATGAGGGGAACTAGTCATCCCAATTTCCCCGATTGAACCGCTTATCCACCAGCTTGGTGATCATTTTGATTCCCACCAATATCAAAAGATAATAGACTTTCCTTTTTGCTGGAACCAATTTTGCTCTATCAACTATTTGAGTCAACAACTGCTCGTCACTCCCGTATCGAGCAATGCACACGTAAACTTTTCCCGAAAAGAAATCTTTTAGCAGCTTACTATTACTATTGACTGCATTACAATCCATGGTTGACACTCAATGGAATTAAATGTTTCTTTAGGAACATCAACTATTACACATCTGAGGCAGAATCATGTACTGTCAGACGTACATTCACTATCAAATCCCACACAGAATGCACAATACCATAAATTGCATGAATCACAGGTTAATGATGTACCGAGATCGGAATTTCCTTCCATAATAGCTAACCTATTTCAAACTTTGCAGTCATCATCATCCAAGCGAATGACTGCATTCTTATTAATGTAGTATGATGGATGTTATTCTCACTTTCAGTGAACCAGTCATCATTATCTTTGAGGAATGAATCATCTTTAACTTTGTTGTTTCCAGTGGTATCATATGCACAAGTGATTAACAAAAAACTTATTCTGGTAGAGTGGGCAATGATTAGTAATGAGGACAAGTGATGACAATCAATCCGAATTCTAAAACAATATAAAATTTATCCCTGATCTGACCATAAAACATACATTCCCTGTACTAACGTTATTCAATTTTTGAATTGTCGTTCCAGATTGGTTCCCTTATAGTGTCACCTCGTGACATTGATGATTAAAGCAAATATTCAAAGTTGCACAGTTCCAATGAATTTCACCAAGAGTTTTGAACCAATGCATGCTCAAAATTATTTCAAATATATTGCAATGTAATATCAAGAAATTTAATGAAAACATGTGTTTATTGGATTTCCTAGTAATCAATAACTTATTACCAGAAACAATTATTACTAAAAAATCTTTGATAAACTATGTTTTCAGTCCTAACAGTTTGACCTTTTTGTAACTAGTGTCTATAAGAAAAGTTACAGTCCATTCTTTGATAATTTCTTTGATTTTCAGTGTATTACCATGCAGCATTCCATGTAAAGTATTAATAGAAATGTAGACGTCTACAGCTTGAATCATGGCTATGTTAAAATAACTTTTACATCTATGGATAACTTTCCCACATGTAAAGTTTGCAGTAATTCAATAGGTAATAACTTTCCCACATTTATTCCACTAGTCTTAGTTTCTAATTCAAGGATTTGTTCAGCATGTGCTATTTAAAGAAAATTTAGTTGTTCCATAACAGACAACTTGAATTATACAAATATTCAAGAAACTAGATTCTCTAATGTATACTATAGTGAGTCCAAGGATTTCAAACGGATTTCAAATTTTTGAAATCTAAAGAGACAAAACTGTAATGATTCAGCTTTACCTGCGATTGTCCCTTTTACCAAAGACAGAGGCACAAAAACACAGATTTTTGACCAGTGGGTGAAAGTATTATGCAGATTTTGTTTATCAAAGAAACTGGGTTTTTGATTCGAATTGGCCTATCAACCTTTAATTAGATGTTATAAAACTTGTTTTCAGAACCTAATTAATCGATTAATCAACTAATTATCTATTAATTTCATTTTTCCTATCAGGTTTGAAAACAGTTACAAAGAATTAATCGATTGGTTTATAAAAGAATCGATTAGTTTAGTACAAAATGAAATCAATAACATGACACCAGAATTTAAATCGATTAAAACGTGAATGAATCGATTAATTTTGATACCTAAGTGTTTCTAGTTGATATACAGATATTATAATCGATTAAAACAATTAAACCAAAATCCTGAGATCAGCTCAATCGATTATTTCGACATTTTAATCGATTAAAATGGTACGGACATATGTTCCGTAAGTTATTTTAATCGATTAATATTGTTATATATCAATTAAAACAATTAGTTTAAATACTCGTAACCTGATTTTGCAGCTTCGATCTTCAAGGGATTCCCGGACTTGTTCCTGCAAAACAAATTAAGAATTGTTCTGGTACCCTTTATAATTATCGGGTCCTGATCGAAGTTATTTGAAAGGAATTAATCTTTTGAACCCATTTCATTCTTCCTTTGGGTACTCGCATATTTCTTAATTCTGCAAGTATTTAACGTAGTGACCCTTTTTCATACAAGAAAAACATTTAATAAATGGAGATGAAACTGCTTTTACTATATGCAAAGTAATTTTTGAATGCTCTTGTTTTATTTCCAATAGATGGTGTATAACCTATACCACCACGTTCAATAACTAATTTTTGGGAATTAAGTATCTTATCAAGATTATTCTTTCCTTGTGCTAATTTAGATGAAGTTTTTACTAGGTATGATACTTGTTTACGTAACTCGGGACAGTTTTTGCAATCTTCAACATTACACATGCAATCAGTATTATTTTCTAATTCTAACTTTTCTTCATCAATTATTTTCTTTTCAAGAATAATGATCTTGTTTTCTAGTAACCTATTCATGCTTTTCAATTTTCTCGTTTTCAGTTTCTAATTTCTTTGCTACTTCATGTATTTCAAAGAAAGCATCTTGTAATGAGCTATAGTTTATAGATTCAGAACTTACACTGGTTTTTGATGATTCCGAGTTGACCATCAAGCATATTTCGGTGCTTCTTCATAGGTCTTTTCAAGGATCTTCCACATTTGTGCAGCAGTTTGGCAGTGTGCAATCCCGAAAAGATCATCTCTGTAAGGGCGGATAAGATGATATTCTTGGCAATACAGTCATCTTGGATTCTGTTAGCAATATCAGTTTCCTGTTCAATAACATTCCAAGCATTTATACTAACAGATTCAATGAAGATTTTCATCCTTATTTTCCAATATAGGTAATCTGCTCCACTCAACGATGGAGGTCTATCAATGCACGCTCCCTCGTAAAATGCCATGGATCGAAGTAACTTGATTAACTTTCAAGCACCTCGCTCCGATGCCAATTGTTAGAAAAGTAGTTTTAAATCAAGAGGGGGGTGAATTGATTTTTGAAAGTTTTTCGCAATACACAGATTATCTAATCCGAAAATTAAGATTACTTATCAATTCACAAATCACAAAGCAATCAAACAGCTTTAAGTGCAGCAGCAGAAATTAAAGAGAGAAAGGTTAGGAAAGATTTCACCCGTAATTTTATACTCGGTTCACCCACAACCAGGGCTACGTCCGAGTCTCCAGCCAAATTCCAGCTGGGTTCCACTAGAATAGATGTTTTACGAGACTCACACTCTTACACCTATTCTAACTCTCCACCAAGAACCAAATTCCAGCTCTTGGAAACCTCTCGCAACCAAATTCCAGCCAGCAGAGAAACCAAGTGCCCAAATTCCAGGCACCACACAAGTACAAGAACCAAATTCCAGTTCCCGCACTTAACCTCTCCCACCAAGAACCAAATTCCAGCTCTTGATAACCTCTACAACCAAATTCCAGTTGCAGAGAAACCAAGTGCCCAAATTCCAGGCACCAAACAAGTACAAGAACCAAATTCCAGTTCTCGTACTCAACCACCAAGAACCAAATTCCAGTTCTTGGAAACTTTCTACAACAACTGCTGAGAAAAAACTTGTACCCAAATTCCAGGTACAACACAATACAAAGTAATGAAAAAGAATTTACAAAGAAGAGACTTAGAAAGCTCAAACCGGATTACACCAATCCACAGTAAGTTTCTTCTTCAAGGATGCAAAGTGCCTCAAGAAAGATTTCAAAAGAAGTTCACAAAAACAGTTGTGTATCTTTCTTGAAAAATGCTAATAGTTGTTTGTATTGATTGCTTGAATTGTGTAAAAACTGATATACAATCTGTTGTTTCAAAGTTTCAAGCAAAACTGTTTTTAAAGAGAATTTTCAAATCTACTGCATTAATTAATCTGTTGAAAGTTTGTTTTAATCTATTGAAATAGTCGTTACAATCTGTTAAAAGTCCTTTCAACCCATTAATGCATTCTTGATCTTTAACAGAAAATGTTTTAGTTGATACTGACCACGCTTTTATCGGTTAAAACGTTTTACAAACATTTTCTAAGTATAAAACAATCGATTGAATCGTGTATTAATCGATTGATTTGTTTAAAAACCTTCTTATAAAATTTTCCAAGTTATTTTAGCTGATATAAAGTCGTTTCAATCGATTGAAAATCTGCACATATATTTTCAAGTCATTTTAATCGATTGAAAGTTCGCTTTAATCGATTGAAAAGATTTTCTAAGTTATTTTAATCGATTGAAATACGTTTTAATCGATTGAAATAAGTCTGATCGGTCATAATTCAATTTGATCGATCATAACCAACTCGATCGGTCATAATCTCATTCTGATCGATCATCCTGACATCCAAAGTGATTTTAATCGATTGAAACGTGTTTTAATCGATTAAAATAATTCTGATAGCTCATATTTAAGATCTGATCGATTATATTGCATTCTGACCTATTATATTCGAATTCTAATCGGTCATAAAGAGTTTTAATCGATTAAAAGAAGTTTGTATCGATTAAAATATTGTAAAAACATTTTTTAAAACATTCTAAGTGTTTTAAATTGATTCTTTCAAACCTGTATCGGTTAATAACTTGTTTAAGAAAATTCTTTGCCAAAATGCTTTTGTTTTTTATTTGTTAAAAACTGTTTTTGAGGCATTTTGCAAGATGAATGAAGAAGCTTTATGCAGTGGAAAAGGTAAAGTGGTTTTACCTAAGCTTTCGTTAAGACACACTAAGTCTTCGACTCCATTCTTCCGAGTGACTTGTTTGACTCGTTGCGAGTTGACCTTTGACTTTATCTTTGACTTCATCAAATCACTGAGTTCTTTGCTAGGATCACTTTCACTAATTTCTGCCTAGGCTACCCTTTATTTTTGTTCGGGTGTCCTACCGAGTTGACCCTATCTTTTGCGTAGCCCCCTTAGTGGGTTTCCTATCGGGTATTTTGCCCTTTTTTCTTTTGGCCTTTGGCTTCTATGGGCTTTTTCTTCTTCTTTTTTGTTATTATTTATTTTTTCACAATATTGGCGAAGCATGACTTTCTTTATGGTGAGGTAAAGTCTTATTTTGTGCTTCTAATCAACTGGCTTGATTGTAATGGCAATGGCAAATTTTGTTTATTTGGATGCACTTTTTATTCTTCTTCTTTTTATTTATTTAGACAAGGTTATTGTGAGGTCTAGTCGTGAAATAGTGAGAAGAGAAGCAGATAGTAAGAAATGTATTATTTATTAATTAATAAGGGAATATGTGCCCTAGAATGCCCAGGGGTCGAGCTAGCCCCGGGGTATAATCTCTAACAATCATTGGGTTTACATCCCTTAAGCGAAGAAAAAGATCTCCTAATGACTAGGGTAGCTCTTGACGCTTGCATCCCTCCGCTTCAGAATATTTGTTTGAGTGTACGGAGGGGAGACTTCCCTTTTCTTCTTTCTGTTCGCCCCTTTGTAGGGTCATATCCTAGGCCACACTTGTAAGGATTATCTGTGAATTCTGGGGGTTCCCTCATGCCTTGGGAATCTGGCCCCAGTCCTTGGCCAGGATGGTAACCATGCTTCATCATCATGCAGGCGTACCTTTGTGTTTTTGGGAAGTCTTTCTACGTTGGCAATTTCGAGCGCTTGAAAATATGTTTCAAGGGCCTCTTCAGCCGCATCCACATAAGGTTGGGTAGACGGTCCATTGATCAGGATATCGTCTTCTGCTTGGACCGTGACCAATTTTTCATCCACTATAAACTTGACTTTTTGGTGGAGCGTTGAAGGTACTGCCTTAGCGTCATGAATCCAAGGCCTGCCGAGGAGACAACTATATGCCGAAGTAATATCCATTACATGAAAGTCGACGTTGAAGATAGTGGGTCCGACTTGGATTGGAAAATTAACTTCTCCCAATACTTCTCGTTTTGATCCGTCGAAGGCTCGAACAATAGTGCTACTTGGGCGCAGACGGGTTCCTTGGATAGTCAATTTTTCAAGTGTGCACTTGGGCATCACATTTAAGGATGACCCGTTATCCACAAGAACTTTGACGATGAGGTATTTCTCGCACTTGATGGAGATGTGCAAGGGCTTGTTGTGGTTTGATCCCTCGAGGGGGAGTTCTTCCTCTGTGAAGGTGAGGTGATCGCTGTAAGTGATGAAGATCTTATTGAAATTCTCTGACAAAGATCCTGTTGATTTGATGAAGTCAAAGATAAAGCCAAAGTCAACTTTGTAGCAGTCAACAATCACTTAGATAAAAGAGTAGAGAGATTAGTGTGTCCGCTGCTATGCTTATGTATAATCATTTTTATCTTTTCTGCTGCATGAGGTTTCTTCACTTAAAAGATTTTGCAAAATTCCTCTAAAATCGTTTAAACAAGTTAAAAACAAAGTATTTTGACAAAAGCTTTCTTAAACAAGTTTTTAACTGATACAGTTTTGAAATAACCGATTAAAATCACTTAAAATGTTAAGAGAAGTGTTTTTGCAGTATTTTAATCGATACAACTTGTTTTTAATCGATTAAATTCACTTAACATTCAGGATGATCGATCAGAATGCAATTATTACCAATCAGAATCAGGATGATCTATCAGAATGCAATTATGACCGATCAGAATCAGTTATGATCGATCAGAATTTAGTTATGACCGATCAGAACTCTTTTAATCGATTAAATCTCGTTTTAATCGATTAAAAAAACTTAGAAAATTTCTACAAAGTGTTTTAATCGATTAAAACTTATTTTTATCAGTTCAAATAACTTGGAAAGTTTTACAATAAAGTTTTGCAGTATATAAATCGTTTGAAACACGAAACAATCGATTAAATCAAATTAGAAGATGTTTTGTAAAGAGTTTTAATTGATACAAACGTTGTCGTATCAGTTAAAACAAATATGTTAAAGAATCAAGAACGTATTAATGGATTAAAAGAAGTTTTAACAGATTTAAACTACACTTTTAACAGATTAAAAGAATCTTTTAACAGATTGATTAAACCAACAGTTTTGAAAATCTTCTATAAAAATAGTTTGGCTTGAACATTTTAGACACAACATTTTGAACATCAATCTTAAGCAATCAAGCAAGCAAACTTTAGCATTCTTTTCAAGAAAGATTCACGTCAGTTTTTGAGAAGTTCTTTGAAAATCTTTCTTGAGGCAACTTGATTTCTCCTGAAGAAGAAACACTTACAGCAGAATTGCATAAACTGGTTTGAGCATTCTAGTTTCTTCTTTTTCATTTCTTTACATTCTTTTTGTATTGTTTGGTGCCTGGAATTTGGGCACTGGTTTCTCTGCAGCTGGAATTTGGTTGTAGAGGTTATCAAGAACTGGAATTTGGTTCTTGTGGTAGATTAAGTGTAAGATTGTAAATCTGTAAAACATTTGATCTAGTGGAACCCAGCTGGAATTTGGCTGGAGACTGGACGTAGCCCTGGTATTGGGTGAACCAGTATAAAACATCGGTGATATCTTTCTTAACTTTTCTCTCCTTTAATTTTGTCGCTGCGTTTATATTTGATTGATTGCTTTGTGATTCAAGAACAGATCTGAAATCTTATTTTTACAAATAGATAATCTGTTATTTGCGAAAAACTTTCAAAGATCAATTCACCCCCCTCTTGATCTAAAACTACTTTTATAACAATTGGCATCAGAGCGAGGTGCTTGAAAGTTATTCAAGTTCTTCAATCCATGGCTGAAAACAGATTACCGTTTTCTGAGGGAGCTTCTATTAACAGACCTCCACTATTTTGTGGAACAGATTATCCTTTTTGGAAAATTAGGATGAAGATCTTTATTGAATCCATTGATAGAAATGTTTGGGATGTAATTTCTAATGGCCCTTTAATTACAGAAAAAGAATGGTCCAGTCTAAATGATGAGGAAAAGAAAAAAGTTCAAAATGATTGCACTGCTAAAAATATAATTACTTCTGCACTTAACATGGATGAGTTTTTCAGGGTATCCCAATGCAAATCTGCCAAGGAGATGTGGGATGTTCTTGAGGTTACTCATGAAGGGACAACGGATGTAAAGAGAGCCAGAAAGCATACTCTCATAAGAGAATATGAGTTGTTCAAAATGCAAACTGGTGAAAGTATTGTAGACGTGCAAAAGCGATTCACTCACATCATTTATCATCTAATGGGCCTAGGTAAAACCTTTGATAAAGAAGAATTAAATATTAAAGTCTTGAAATGTCTTGACAGGTCTTGGCAGCCAAAGGTCACAGCAATTTCAGAGTCAAAAGATATGTCCGTAATGACAACAGCTTCTCTGTTTGGGAAACTCAGAGAACATGAAATGGAAATCAACATATTTAATGAACAAGAAGTCTCTGAGAAGAAAAGTAGAAGTATAGCACTTAAAGTTAAAAAAAAAATCAAGAATCAGAGGAGGAAAGTGAGAACCTTGGACTGCTTGTCAGGAAATTCAACAAGTTTCTCAAGAAAAAGATTCAAGACAAGGAAAAACATAAAAGGTATGAGAAAAAAAACTGATTCTTCTAACTTTAAATGCTATGGCTGTGGTAAGCAGGGCCATGTAAGGATGGAGTGCCCAGAAAAGAACAAACATAATGACAAGAAAGAAGAGAAAGTCAAAAGAAGAGCATATATAGCATGGGATGATAATGACACTTCATCAACGAGACAATTCGATAATGAAGAAGCCAACTTATGTCTAATGGCAAGTCAAAATCCTCAATCCAGCAGTGTAAGTTCTAGTTCTTCTTCAAATTTAGTGAATTATAATTCATTACAAGAAGCATTTAATGAAATGCATGAAGAGGCTAAGAAACTACAAAAAGAAAATGATAGGCTAAAAGGATTGAATAATTGGCTAGTAAATAAAGTAGACTCTCTTGAAAAGAGAATTCTTGAAGATGAAACTGATTGTGATTTCTTAAAATTAATTCATGATAATTCTGATTGTACATGTAATAAACCCTGTAATAATTGTTCAGAATTACAAAAGAAAATTGATTTTTTATCACAAATCGTTTCAAGGTTTACACAAGGTCAAGCTAATCTTGACGTTTTACTTGGGTCACAAAAACTAATTTTTGACAAATCTGGCATAGGATTTAAATCTAGGATGAAAGTCAGAAAAACAAATGTAAATAGGAAATCATACTCTGTGATTAAATGTTTTTATTGCATGAAAAGAGGTCATTCAATAAAATACTGTAGAATTAAAAAGTATGTTATTCCTAAAGGTAGAATGAAATGGATTCCAAAGTTAAAGTCATTTCAAATAACCTAATTGGACCCAGTAATTATAAAGGGTACCAGAAATATGTTAAATTTGTTTTGCAGGAACAAAATCTGGAAATCCCTTGGTATTCAAAACTGCAAATCAGGTTCTGTTTTCATAAACTGATTGTTTTAATTGATATAAAACAATATTAATCGATTAAAATAACTTACAGAAGATATCAGAAAATCTGTCCGTACTGTTTTAATCGATTGAAATGCGAATTAATCAATTAAAATGTTCTCAGGATTTGAGTCTAGCTGTTTTAATCGATTAAAAAGAATTTATATCAACTAAAAACACTAAGATGTCAAAATTAATCGATTCTTTTTCATTTTAATCGATTTAAATTCTGTTATCATTTTATTAATTTCATCCTGTACAAGACTAATCGATTCCTTTATGAATTAATCGATTATTTCACTGTAACATTTTCAAACCTAGTATTAAAGATCAAATTAATAGGTTAATTAATTGGTGAATCGACTAATTGGATTCTGAAAATTAGTTTTATAACATCCAATTGAAAATTGGAAAGCAAATCAAAATCAAAATCCCAAGTTTTTATGGTAATCAAAATCTGCATAATGCCTTTAAATATTGTTTGACCAAGTCAAACATCTTCCAAGAATAATTTAGCTGATACACCCACTGTACAAGAATCTGTGCCAGTGTTCTCAGTCAAGGGGACATATGCAATTAAAGCTGATTTTGCAGGTTCTGACGAATTGGACTACAATTCACAAAATTTGACATCCGTGACTCTTCTTGCTCACTTGAAGACCATTATTCTAATTCTTCACTCTCTAGTTCAAGTTTCTTCTTTCTTTCTTCTTGTACTCACGTTTCAAAATCCCTCTCTAAAACTATACAACAAGATGCTCAGGAGATCAAAATCAAAAAGGAAGCAGAAAGGAGAGTCTTCCTCTGTTGGAAATCAGGGAGGCCACCTTGAAAATTGGTTCAGTGGTGATAGAGATAAGATGAATAACTTCATCACTAATTTTAGTCAAAAGCAGCTTGTAATCCCCAAGTCAAAAATTCTTTCTCACAGAAAAATATTGTTTCAACATCTAGACCTCTTGAACTTTTGCACATGGATCTCTTTGGTCCTTCTAGAACTATGAGCTTAGGAGGAAATCTATATGCACTGGTTATTGTAGATGATTACTCAAGATTTACCTAGACATTGTTTTTGAAATTAAAATCTGATACTTTCCATTTGTTTAAGAAATTTGCGAAACAAATTCAAAATGAAAAAAAGCTATTTTATTTCTTGTATTCAAAGTGATCATGGGAGAGAATTTTCAAACGAAAAATTCAATAAATTTTGTGATAAACATGGTATCAAGCATAATTTTTCTGCTCCTAGAACTCCTCAACAGAATGGTGTAGTTGAAAGGAAAAATCGTTCTCTTGAAGAGCTTGCTAGGACAATGCTTAATGAGAAAGCATTACCAAAATATTTTTGGGCTGATGCCGTTAGCACTGCTTGCCATGTATTAAACCGTGTTTTAATCAGACCCTTTCTTAAGAAAACTCCTTATGAATTATTCAAAGGTAAAAAGCCTAACATAAACTATTTTAGAGTATTTGGAAGTAAAGTTTTTGTCTTAAACAATGGAAGAGAAAATCTTGGAAAATTTGATTCCAAATCAGATGGAGGTATATTCTTGGGGTATTCATTAAATAGCCATGCTTATAGAATCTTTAACAAAAGACTAAAAACTGTTGAAGAATCTGTCCATGTTACATTTGATGAAACTAACCCAAATTTGCAGAATGTTTCTGAATATAGTACAGAAGAAGATATTTTAACTGATAAAATGTATCAGTTAAAACTGCCAGAATCAACAGTTTCTCAAAAACAGGTTGAAGAAATTGAAGAAACTGAAGAGGAACTACCCAAGGAATGGAAAACTCCAAGAAATCTTTCAATAGACAACATCATTGGTGAAATAAATCAGGGAGTTTCCACTAGAAGATCTTTAAATAAATTTTGCAATCACATGGCATTTGTATCACAAATTGAACCTAAAAACATATCTGATGCATTAAAAGATAATAATTAGATTAATGCTATGCATGATGAATTAAATCAATTTACAAGAAATGAGGTATGGGAATTAATTCCAAAACCAGATAATGCCAATATTGTAGGAACAAAATGGGTTTTTAGGAATAAAATGGATGAAAATGGCATAATAACTAGAAACAAGGCTAGATTGGTTGCTAAAGGGTATAATCAGCAAGAAGGAATTGATTTTGATGAAACATATGCTCCAGTGGCTAGATTAGAAGTTGTTAGACTATTACTTGCCTATGCTGCAATTAAAAATTTCAGGTTATTTCAAATGGATGTCAAAAGCGCTTTCTTGAATGGCTACTTAAATGAAGAAGTTTTTGTTACTCAACCACCTGGGTTTGAAGATCATATTCATCCAGAATATGTTTATAGATTGAAGAAAGCTCTGTATGGTCTCAAACAAGCCCCAAGACAATGGTATGAAAGGTTAAGTAACTTTCTTATTTCAAAGAACTATCAAAGAGGTTTGGTTGACAAAACTTTATTTCTAAAGAAATTGAATAATGATGTAATTTTGGTTCAAGTATACGTTGATGACATCATATTTGGAGCTACTAATGAGTCTTTATGTAAAGATTTCATCAAAGATATGCAGGGAGAGTTTGAGATGTCTATGATGGGGGAACTTAACTACTTTCTTGGATTACAAGTTAAACAACTTCAAGAAGGAAGCTTTCTTCATCAATCCAAATACTGCACAGAACTCTTAAAGAAATTTGAGATGGAACACTGCAAGGAGGCATTAACACCTATGTCCACAAATTGCTATCTTGACTCTGATGAAAAAGGAAAATTTGTTGATGAAACTAAATATAGAGGGCTTATTGGTTCCTTGCTATATTTAACAGCAAGTAGACCTGACATTATGTTCAGTGTTTGTATGTGTGCCAGGTTCCAATCTACACCAAAAGAGTCTCATCTTACTGCTGCAAAAAGGATCCTCAAATATCTCAAAGGAACCTTAAATGTTGGGTTATGGTATCCAGGTGAGTCAAAACTAAATCTAGTTGGATACTCTGACTCAGATTTTGCAGGTTGTAAGCTTGATAGGAAAAGCACCAGTGGCACCTGTCATCTCCTTGGAAGCAGTCTAATTTCATGGCACAGTAAAAAGCAGTCATGTGTTGCTTTTTCTACAGCTAAAGCAGAATACATTGCAGCTGGGAGTTGTTGTGCTCAATCTCTTTGGATCAAACAATAGCTTGAGGATTATCGTTTAATTCTCAGAAAAATTCCTCTCTTGTGTGATAATACTAGTGCCATTATGTTAACTAAAAATCCAATCCAACATTCTAGGACAAAGCATATAGAAATAAGACATCATTTCATTAGAGATCATGTTTTGAAAGATGATTGCGAAATCTTCTTTATAGAAACTGAAAAACAACTAGCAGATATTTTTACAAAAACTCTTGCTCGTGATCGGTTTTTCAAAATTCGCACTGAATTAGGCATTTTAGATGCGTCAAACATTACTTAGTTTGCAAATCTGGTTGTTTTAATCAATAAAAAATCTTTTAAATCGATTAAAAGAATTTATACATCATTTTTATTTACTGTTTTAATCGATTAAATGTCGAATTAATCGATTAAATGCACTTATGTTTCATACTTTCGAAGTCCTTCACTGTTTTAATCGATTAACCCTTTATTTCAATCAATTAAAATCATTAAACAATAACTTTTTAATCGATTTTTTCCTATTTTTAATCGATTTTTATTCTGGAAAGAAAAATTAAAGGCTTTAGTTAATGGTTGTTCTTGTAACATGCTACTAAAGCGTGATTCCCTTATCTTTACACGTGTTAATTGTATTCATTACAAACGTGTTAATGAAGATAAGTTTGAATCAACTTTGATTGATCTTTACATGAGTAAGATATCGTATTCATTTTTTTTCTCAATTTTCAAAATCTCAAACTTATTACATACATTTGCATTATTTCTCTTATGTTCCCTATTTTTTTTTATGAAGTCAAAAGGGGGAGAAAAGTTGCTTTAGTTGCTTTACTTTTGATCAAAAATAATTCTTTATTTCGGAAGCAACAATTTAGGGGGAGAAATAGGAAAATAGTTCATTTTTTATTTCTAACTAATCTGTTTTATCAAGTGACTTCTTTTGCAGAGTTATTATTCAAAGTGGTGTTTGTCTTCATCAAATAGGGGGAGACTGAAAGTGATGAAGATCTTATTGGAATACTCTAGTAAAGATCTTGTTGATTTGATGAAGTCAAAGATAAAGTCAAAGTCAACTTTGTAGCAGTCAACGATCACTTAGATAAAAGAGTAGAGAGATTAGTGTGTCCTGCAGCTATGCTTAGGTATAATCATTTTTATCTTTTCTACTGCATGAGGTTTCTTCACTTAAAAGATTTTGCAAAATGCCTCTAAAAACGTTTAAGCAGTTAAAAATAAAGTATTTTAACAAAAGCTTTTTTAAACAAGTTTTTAACTGATATAATTTCGAAATAACTGGTTGTTTTCATTAAAGAAAGTTTTGAAAACCTTCTGTCAGTGTTTTAACTGATAAAGCTTCGAAATAACCGATTAAAATCACTTAAAATGTTAAGAGAGGTGTTTTTGCAGTATTTTAATCGATACAACTTGGTTTTAATCGATTAAATCCACTTAACATTCAGCATGATCGATCAGAATGCAATTATGACCGATCAAAATCAGATATAATCGATCAGAATTGAGTTATGACCGATCAGAATCAGATATGATCGATCAGAATTGAGTTATGACCGATCAGAGCTTTTTCAATCGATTAAAACATGTTTCAATCGATTAAAACAACTTAGAAAATTTCTACACAGCATTTTAATCGATTAAAACTTATTTTTATCAGTTAAAATCACTTGGAAAATTTTACAATAAAGTTTTGCAGTATATTAATCGATTGAAACACGAAACAATCGATTAAATCAAATTAGAATATTTTTTGTAAAGAGTTTTAATTGATACAAACGTTGTCATATCAGTTAAAACAAATCTGCTAAATAATCAAGAACGCTTTAATGGATTAAAAGAAGTTTTAACAGATTAAAACTAGACTTTTAACAGATTAAAAGATTTTTTAACAGATTGATTAAACCAGCAGTTTTGAAAATCTTCTATAAAAACAGTTTGGCTTGAACATTTTAAACACAACAATTGAACATCAATCTTTAGCAATCAATCAAGCAAACTTTAGCACTCTTTCAAGAAAGATTCGCGCCAGTTTTTGTGAAGTTCTTTGAAATTCTTGCTTAAGGCAAATTGCTTTCTTTTGAAGAAGAAACACACTGCAGAATTGCATAAAACTGGTTTGAGCATTCTAGTTTCTTCTTTTCAATTCTTTACATTCTTTTTGTATTGTTTGGTGCCTGGAATTGTGGGCACTGGTTTCTCTGCAGCTGGAATTTGGTTGTAGAGGTTGTCAAGAACTGGAATTTGGTTCTTGGTGAAAGGTTAGGTGCAGGAACTGGAATTGTGGTTCTTGTGATAGATTAAGTGTAAGATTGTAATCTGTAAAACATTTGATCTACTGGAACCCAGCTGGAATTTGGCTGGAGACTGGACGTAGCCCTGGTATTGGGTGAACCAGTATAAACACCGGTGATATCTTTCTAAACCTTTCTCCTCTTTTAATTCTGTTGTTGCGTTTATTGTTGATTGATTGCTTTGTGATTCAAGAACAGATCTGAAATCTTATTTTTACAAATAGATAATCTGTTAATTGCGAAAATCTTTCAAAGATCAATTCAGCCCCCCTCTTGATCTAAAACTACTTTTCTAACACTTGACTCTTTTTTGTGCTTCGTGATTCACATGCATGTTGGAGATGATTTAGACATTTTTCTTCTTATAAGCCTCTAGCCAAATGAGCCTACCTTGAATCATTCCCTTTGATAGTCCCTTTGAGTCGATGACCCTTTTTCATTGTTTTATAGCTCATTACAAGCCCTTAGCCTGAAAAACCATGATTACCCTACCTTAAGAAAATTTGGAGCTTTGAAATTGTTTTGGGAATGAGTGCTCAAATAGTGGGGGGGTTGTACCTAGTTGTGTTGGTTCTTGGATTCTTCATTTGTGTATATATGAGTGACTATGTTGTTTTCTTTTATCTTTGAGGTGTTTAAAAAACATTGAAGAAAAAATGAAATGAAAAAAAAAAGAATGAAAAAAAGAAAAAAAAATAGAAAAAAAGTAAAAAAAAAAAAGAGAAAAGAAATATGTTGGGCTTGGGCATTGTGTGAGGATTGAAATTGGTGGATTTACTTTCATGTGTATTTTTTACTCATTCCACATTGCTCCTCTATTTTCTTTGGTCTTTAAGCTACTTATCCATACATTCCATGCCTTGTCCTTAGCCCCATTACAACCTTTGAAAGTCCTTTTGATCTTTATGTGCATGTGTTTTTGGTTGTTGATTTTATAGGCTTGCCAAGTCTATGTGGTGCTTGTTTTTCATGGGTGCTTTGAGAATAAATAATAGCGTAAACACTTGAGTGATACAATGCATATATTGTGAGGTTCTGTTGATTTTCATTCATCTCTTGAACAGATTAATTTTCTTGACATGTTTTGAATTGTCTGGACGATGTCCATAGATGTCTGGTTTCTTTGACTCTTTGAATGTTGGAGGTTGTCGATTCTTTTCATTTTTCAGGTTTATGAAAATTTGTTTATGTTTATGTTTTTTTTTTCTGTCCTTTGCATGATTTTTTTAAATGTTTTTGGATTTATTTCCTTGTTTTGCTTCTTAATTTTCCCAAGAGTGCAAAAGAACAATATATTGAAGTTATTATTATCTAAGCCTGTTATGCATAATCAAGTTTGTCGCCGTCGTAAAAAGCGGTCGGAGCGACGCGATGGTTTTATGAATCATGTTTGTTTAAAAATGTGATCATCGCTCTTAGAGTGTTTGATAACCGAACTATCCTTAAGAATGAGATTTTCGTTAAGAGGGTTATGGAGTCGCCACCAATGTTTTTACCATAAACATTGGAAAAGGAAAACAAAAAGAAGGCGTTGGTTTAAGAAAAACCAACTTTGGTCATTATAACCAAAGATGGGTAAGGGAGTTAGTTACGTATGGGGAAGGTGTTAGCACCCTATAACACCCCTTTTGGGTTCCCTATGATGAAATAATCTTAGAACAAAGATATAAAAATTATGTTTCTACCCTATTTATTCATTGTAATATTTAAATAACTATCTACATGGCCGTAATATCTAATGCACACAAAGAAAATCAGTAAATGAAAGCTATAAAAGAGATTATAGAGAAAAGAACCTCCGAAGCGAGCTCTTATAAAAACTTGAAACTTGAGAATGTTTTTTGGCAATCCCCTCGCTCTACAAATGATGCTCCTCTCTCCAAAGAAAAATAAAACTTTTAACTCTCTTGAGTGTCTAAAAGATCATTCAGACTCCAGAATAATGCTCAGAGTCACCTAGAGGTTCAAGAATGCCTTCTAGGTAGAGAGAAAGGGGTGTGAGTGTGTGAAAATGTGAGAAATGAGGCCCTATTTATGGGGAAATGTGCCAGGAAATCCGGACGACCGTCTGGCTTAAGTGGACAGTCGTCTATGGCTTAAAACAAGCATGGACGACCGTCTATTTATCATGGACGACCGTTCATGGCTTAAAATAAGCATGGACGACCGTCCATGGCTTAGTAATAAGCATGGACGACCGTCTGGTTAACCTGGACGACCATCCGAGGTCTTCTGAAAAAATTTCCGATTTTATTTTCTCAGAAAACCCTCCTTATCCTAAATGGAACCTAGAAAATGCTACTAGGGACCTATTAAAGTCTTGACCATCTTCGAAACGGAGGATTTCTGAACTTATTGCGAGGCCGAACAAAATTTGGGGTCTACAAAGTTGGTAAATGGATATTAGCATTGATTGAGTTTTCGTTATAGTTCAATACTTTGAAATGGATTAAAGGGCAAGTTATGACTGATTTTTTAGTCGATCACACACATGTTAAAATTGAAGAAATACATGTTGCTGAAACAAACCATTGGGTATTATAATTTGATGGTTTCAATATGATGAATGGAACAAGAGTATGAATTATTATTATTTTCCCTACAAATATTCCTACTAAGTTATTATTTGTAATAAAGCCAATATGCTTAAATAATGAAGCTGAATATGAGATATTATTTTAGGTTTAGAAACAATAATTGAACTTCGAGCAAGGTTTGTAGTTGTTCGAGAAGATTCTCAATTGGTCATTAAATAAGTGAATCGAGAATATAAATATTTAAATTCAAACTTAATCAAGTATTTGAAAATAATCTTTATGTTAATCTTCAAGTTCGATGACATTATCTTTGAACACATATCTTGAGAATATAATCATGAAGTCAATGAGTTAACACAAATAATATCGAGATACAAAATTTTGAATCAAAATTTTGACAAGTTAATACATATTAAGGAAAAGTTACCCCAAGAATTCGAAATACTTCAAGTAAATCAATTAAGTAATGATGGTTGGAGATGTCAATACTTGAATATCTAAATGACCCTATTAAAACTACTTATAGGAAAACAACTTAAAAACTATGTTGTATTGAGTGGATAATTATATAAAAGGGGTGTTGATGGGGTATTACTTTGATGTTTGGGTAAACATGAAACATATATAGCGATGATAGAAGTTCATAATGGAATATGCAAGCTCATATGATTGGTGAAAAAATGAAGTGAATATTGTATCAACGAGGATATTATTGCTCATCAATCCTTAAAGGATTGTATCAAATATGTCAAATCATGCAAAAAATGTCAAAAATTTGGACCAATTCAAAAAATTTCATTGAGTAAATTGCATTCAATAATTAAATTGCATCATTTTAGAGGATGTGCAATAGATTTAATTGGAAAAATTTATCCATATTCATCGAAAGGACATAAATACATTATTGTGACAGTAGATTATTTTACTGAAGGTATTGAAGTCGTGACATTAAAACATGTTGATAAAAAAGATGTGATTGATTTTATGGAGGAACATATTGTAAATCGATTTGGAATTCCTGAATCAATATCGACAAGTCGAGAAATAATATTACTAGAAAGAAAATTGTAAATTATGCCGAATTGAGAAATATCAAACTTTTACCTTCGATTCCTTATTATGCATAGGTGAATAGACAAGTGAAAGTGATTAATAAAGTCTTGATAAATTTGATTAAAAAGTATATTGTGGATAAACCTAAAAATTGGCACGAGACATTGCTTCAGGTATTATGGGTTATAGAAATTCTCCGAAAGATTTTATAAAAATAACCCATATAAGTAAGTTTATGGTCATGATGCAATATTACCTATTGAAATTAATATACAATTAGTGTGAACTTGAACACAAAATGATTTGCCTCAATCAGATTATTAAGATATGATGTTTGATGAATTGAATGAATTAGATGAAGTCAGGATTAACGCTTTCGAGCAAATATTGCATCAAAAGAATAGAATTCCTAAATCCTACCATAGGCGAACAAGGACTAAGTGCTTTAAAGGAGATATTGTGTGGAAAGTTATTTTGCCCATGGATAAAAAAATTGAAGCATTTTGAAAAGTGGTCTCCGAATTGTGAAGGAGCTTTCGAGATTGTTAGAGTATTATCGAATAATACCTATGTTATTGTTAATTATTACAATGAGTAATCACGATTGTCGATTAATGAGAAATACTTAAAGGCACTAAGATCTTATCATATATATTTGAGATAAGGGCAAAAAGAAAAGTTATTCATATAAAAGTGAGATAAAATGATAATAATGTACAAATACTTTTCTGAAATTTCGATTTGTGATGAAATAAAGGTACTTATTGATTTTCAGAGCTAGAATTAATAATCATTGTTGGTTGAATGGAAACATCCATAGCAGAACGCATTATCCCTATGGCAATAAAATCGAAAATTGATTTAGTGAATTAATTGAAACACAAAAGTTAATCAGAAAATTTGAATTATAGATGATAACTTAGGATGGGGGGCATTAGTAGAAATTGGTGCAAAAGGTGTTTCCTTGGATTTGGATTTAACTAGCTTCAAGATGATCAATTCGAGAATGTTGATTTGTACTAAGAGAATATTCACTTATTAAGATACATTTCATAT
The DNA here is from genome assembly GCA_963425845.1 of Sphenostylis stenocarpa. NCBI lineage: Eukaryota > Viridiplantae > Streptophyta > Magnoliopsida > Fabales > Fabaceae > Sphenostylis > Sphenostylis stenocarpa. Next base: position 21,963,802 of record OY731406.1, read on the forward strand.
TCTCTTAGGGACATTTTGTTATTGACAAATTTATAAATATATCAACAGAATGAGGTAAAAAAAAATCGAGATCGAGATGGTGAAAATTGAGATTGATGGTAAAAATCGAGATCGATATGGTAAATGTCGAGAGGGTAAAAATCAAGATTGAAATGGTAAAGATTAAGAGGGTTCGAAAAATTGAGAATGTAAGAAATCGAAGAGTCAATCAAGAGATGTAGAGGACCAAATAAGTGTCGAGGTAGTATGTGAATGTGACGTGAACAATTAGAAGCACTATGTGGGATGTTGGAACCACCCAAGAAAGGAGGGAAAACAGTTGACAGGGAGGGAAACTTTTGTATTTTATTTACTAGTGTTTACACAAAATAAAATATAAATAACACTAAACAAGTGTAATTAGGGGTAACAAATTATAATAAGACACTCGTATTCTAGAAAGACGTCGCAGGCAAAGAAAAGATTATTTCAATAGAGTTATTGACAATTTTAGTTACTATTTCCATTGAATTTCTGTAATTTACATTTTTTACACATTTACCTTATCGCACGCATACTTTTCTCACACTTTAATGTTTGAACTAATATTGAAAATCCATAATAAAAATTGACATCATATTAATTATTGAATTATCAGTGTAATTATGGTCAAAGCTTAATTGAAAATTTCTCTAAATTAAAAAATTGTTCCTTTAGTCTAAACAAAAAGGTTTCATAAGTGAAAAAGTAATTCCTCTTGAAAAATTAATTCATCTTGAAAAAAAAAAGACACCCTTAAAAAAATTGAATAATTGATAGTGAAATCAATTTACACCAAATATAATGACTTGAATTTATCATAACATATCAAATAAATAAAAATATAGAAAATAAAACATAAAAAGTTTTATATCAATTTTAAAACAATTTTTTTTTAGTAATAACTAAATTATATTAATAATATTTTTAAGTAGTTGAAAGGGAATTATTGAAACAAAACTTTATCTTATGATATTGGTCATTATCAAAATCAATTTTCGTATCATTAGATATTTTTGAAAGAAATTATTAGACAAATCAATGAGATATAAAATATTAAATTTGTGAGTATTTTTTAATTACATCTTCTTTAAGTTTCTTCGTTTCTATCTCGTTTCTGGTGAAAATATGGTCGATTTCGATTTCTCAGAGACTTAGGTTCTAACCAAATTTCAACCACGTAGATTCTTTTATACTTAGGCTAGCAAACAGTTTTCAATCAAAACATGTATGTAAGATCGACAATACCACAGTATCGAGAAAACAGTTTCCAATCAAATCAAGCATGCATATTAGAAACGCGAAAAATGCAACATAGCATTCAGATTGAAAATCGAAAGTTCTTATTTTTGTATTTTTTATTAAGAAACTCGAAGTAAAGAAAGAAGTAAAATGGTGTCGAGACGAAAAGCAATGCAGAATATTAAATTGCAGAGAAATGTAAAATGCGGAATCTTAAAATTGCATAAAGTGTAAATGACAATGAATCGAAATTGCAAAAGTATAAATGGCAAAAAATTGAAATTGCAGAAGTGTAAATGACGAGGAACTTAAACGCAGAATCTTAACTTGCATAAAGGTAAATGAAAAGGAATTGAAAGGATAGAAACTTAAAGTTGATAAACATAAATTGCATGAAAGTAAATTACATGAAAGTATATTACCAGGGAAAGTAAAGAAAGCAAAGACAATCAATGAAAATGGAAATCCAGATCGCCAGAAACTTCATGATTCATCGTTCTCCAGTAGACTTTTCACTTGTGTTTCTGTTGTCTCTGCTAATTTCCCGTTTTCCTTCAAACTTCGCTCTATTTATAGAGTGTCTTTTAGGTAACCTCCTAAGAGCAGTTTAAAAACTGCTACCACGTTCCATGTGCACGTACGTTAACTATCCCTCGATTTTTATCTTAGTCACGGTTTAGAAAATCGTTTCCCACATTCCATGTGCGTGATAACTGTTCCTTTGATCTTGACATCAACCATCGAGTATTTAAAACTATTTCTGGCTTTCCATTTAACTTCATACTCAATACCTTTCATCGATTTTTACTTCCCCATGATCATCGAATTTCCTATTTTCTTTCGATTCTCGATTCCAATTCTCGATTTTCTTCAGCAATAGCCATCAAATCCTCTTCTTTCGATTCTCGATTCCCATTCTCGATTTTCTTCAACAATAGCCATCGAATCTTCTTCTTTCGATTCTCAATTCTAATTCTCGATTTCAATTCTCGATCGATGTTTTCATACTAATACATGGTCATCGAATGTCTTCCAACCATCTTTTCGATTATCAATTTTTCAACTAACATACAATCCTTGATTTCCTTCCATCCGCTTTTCGATTCATATATCGATTTTTTCCACCAACACTATCTAAATTTCTCGGGCAAGATTTCGACTCAAATTTAAATTATAACAAATTATCATATATATTAATTTTAAAATTACAAAATAAGTAAACGAATAATTTTGACACCAATCCTCCCTTCATGGTCGGGTTAATACTAGTTTGAGTTATGTGGGTGAATGACTTCAATCTTACAACTCAAATAATTCCTTTTGGCACATTTTTCATGCACCCTTTATTTTCTTTCTACACCTCATATTTATTGAAAAAGACAATAACATCTTTGTTGGTTTTATGGAATTAGTGACGCATCAACATATTTTGGAGTATTCTAAATTGAATTTTTTTTTTGGATGAATGCATCTAGAATATATTATTTTTCAAAGTTTCATATATATATATTTTTAAAATAAATCCGGAAATGAATTTTTATGAGCATAATTTCACTATTTTGAGAAAGTCAATTTAAAATATTCTTAAAAATTTTATTCTAAAACATTTATGAAAATATTTCAAAAAAATTATTCTGAAACATTATTCTCACACGTAATCGAAAATATGTATTTTATATTGATATTTTTGGATAGTTTACCATGCATATGTACCTACGGAGAATTTAAACTTTTAAAAAAGTTACGAAACTATAACATAGTTAAACATGAAATTGAAAGCAATTATAAGAAAGAAAAATAGAATGTTGTATAGCATTGGGCCAACAAACTACTTTGGGCCTCTTCTTGTTAGAGGTTTGGGCCGTTTAGGACTATGGGTTCGCATAAAGCCCATCAGAAAAAAAATCTGAAAACACAAATTCGATTAGGGATATTAATAGAGGTTGAAAAACGAAATTAAACCTATTCTCTCCCTCAAAATTTTGATTCAATTTGACACAATAACATACGAGACAAGAAGATATTATCAAATTTGTAGGTTTAGTATTAATTTTAATATTATATATTATTAAATTATAGAATAGAAGAAGTATAACTAAGCAAAAGTTTGTGTTTAATTTGAGAAATAAAAACAAAATAATCAAATTATAAGTAAATATATAAATATAAATGTAAATACACAATAAATTTTTAAATTTTACCATTTATATTTAGTTATTTGAATTTATGCTTCTTAAATTCTTAAAATAAGAATGTATAATTACTTTGGTTTAATTGGACGATTTATTTTAGAGAAAAGAGAAAAAAAAAAGTGAGGTAATTAAGATGGTTATTATGGTAGATAAAGATAGAAAAAAATGCTAAAATTATAAATTCTGTAAAGTTATTTTCACAAAATATAACCACTAAAGTGTCTCTCTATATATTACATAATATTTATCATAATTTAATAATATTGGCCCGAAAATATTTAGCATAGGCCTAAACAACTCTGCAAAATGTTTCTTTGTAATATTATTTTTTAATCTTGCTTCCAATAATAATTTTCTTTTTATTTTTACTTTTAAATATAAACATAATTCAAGTTTTGTTACATATTTAATATTAAACTGTCAAATAACTAATGTAGGTTAAATTAACTTTATTAAAATACTATTTTCCACATTACGTTCAATTTTTAACATAAATTTAATATTTCGGACGTCAAGGACTAAAATAATGTATTGGAAATTTTAATTTGTTAACTCATTTTAGTTTTGTCTAACTTATCAATTAGATAGATTAAGGGAAAGATAATTTAAATGGATTTATTTTTAAAAAGAGAAACTATATATAAAACTTAAAATAAAAAAATTATAATTTTTTTTATATTTTTATATCATTATTAAAATATAAAAATATTTTATAATATTATAATTTAAATTATAGATATTAATTAATTAAATTTATATTATTAATTATTTTAATATAGTATAGTAATTTTTAATTTATTTAATAAAAATGTTAATGAATAAAAAAAATAAAAAAAATATTCTTATAATTTTAAATATATTTAAAAGAAAATACATATAAGAAAAAGACTGATTTGTTAATCTATCATCTCATTCTGCAGCAAGATAGGCTTGTAGTCTCTAATCCGTTATATTTATAACAAATTAATTATTTAACACTAATTAATATGAAAGTAAAATAAATATTCATCTTAATCAATTTAACGGTATAATTTTTTTATTTTTAACTAGCATTAAAGTTAATATTTCTTTTCATGATTTGATGATGCCTGAAATTCATGTTTCACTGTGTTGCTTTGTTTCTTTCTTCGTATCTTTTACTAAGGCTTGAAGATGACGAGATTTTCGTACGAGTTTAACGGAAATATTATTCTTGTTAATTATATTTTAATAATAATTATTATTATTATTAATATTTTATTAAAGATCTAATAATTAATATTAAATAGATATAAATTATTATTTAAAATAATATCAATAAATTTTGATTATTTATTTTTTTATAAATATATTAATATTTTTTATAACAATATTCATATTCTCATTTTTTTTATTTGAACATTAGTGCAATCTTTATTTTTTTAGTATAAAATAGAACTTGATCCAATATACTGAAGATTCATCGTTCTTTATTATTATATTTTATTATATTTTCTAATAAGAACACATAATTTCCATTTTTACTGATGAACAGTGGAATTTTTAGATTCAAATATGAAAAAGAAATAAATTATAAGCTACATGACAAAATTGCATATTCCTTGCGAATAAAATACTACAAAATTTAACAATAAAGAATTCAAAAGGGTTGATTCTTCAATTCAGTTTTCATAATTTGTACGTATCTGATTCTTTTGTTCCTTTCTAAGCGTATTATTGTTGTGTGTAACACATGCTGTATTGATTCTGTTTATTTTAAAAAACATTTACAAATTCTCACTATGCCAAGTGTCACAACATAAAATGACTGGTGTAGCATATGTTCTTGTGTCTTCATTTTTTTAATAAAAAATAATAGAATTGTGATTTTGTGTGTCTCTGCAATGCAACTAAAGAAAATCCACTTTTATCAAACATTGATTGGAACGTGGAATATATGAGAGAATAATTACTTTCTGTCCAACAGTTACAATTTTTCTGTTATAAATTGTTTAATTAGAAACAATTTTATATATAGATCAAATGAAGAGCCATCTATCACCAAAAATAAAGCTAATTACAATTTATCAAATTCTATTTAAAGAATTATGCTCATGGATAATATTTTTATAAAAGGCAAACATCAATTTCTAAATATTTAACTTCAGAATTTAAAGTTGAATGGTATAAAAGATATAAATGAATAAAAAATGGTTGGTTTATGCATAAGGAACATCATTTATTTATTTATTTATTGTGTTAAGATAACCGTGAGAGAGCACATAATAAAATAATTTGAACCAAACGAAACGAAGCACACCAACGGTAGAGAGAGAATGACGTGGAAATGAAAACGAAAGAATTAGGTGCCACTAACTTACCCAAACCTTCCGCAACACCATTTTTATATATTCCATTCACTAAAATATTACCTACAACTATAATTAGTTAGTTCTAATATTTTATTATCATTATTTATATTTTATCATATAAATATGAAAAATGTGGAATTAATCAGTTAGTTCACTGAATTTTTTTTCTAAAATTTAATTATATGATTTTAAACTCTTATTCACTAAAATTTTGATAATAAACATGTGAGAGAAGAGAATAAATTTGATGATCAAAACATATTTACAGAAATTTGTCCATCATAGAATTTTAACATGTGAAAATTTGGTGAACAATGTAACATCAAACTTTCACATAATTGTTTTGATAATGATTTAAAAATACATCACATTGTACATCAACCGGCTTAACTTGTTCAACATAATAATTTGTTCTTTCATATCTCATATTATATCTATATTCCTGTAAAATAGGAACTTCTAACATTTAGAAACTACTAACATGGTTCATTTAACTCATTATCAATTAAAACAAAAACCTAAAAAAATATGAATCATATTAATAAGTCTTCTATCACTACAAAAAAAAACGCTTATTATCTACGGGTAAAATCCGTAGGTAATGCACTCACCTTAACAAAATATTTTTATTTATTACAACCCCCTCCCTTATTTTTTATTATTCCCTTTATATTATATTTTTATTATTTATTATATTTTCGAAACTTTGAATTATTATTAGATTAAGGGAATTGTCATTGGCAGGATTCGAACGTCAGCACTGAGTTGGAGGTCGATACTCCAACCACTAAGCTATTAGGATATTTTGAAAATAAGTTGCAAATAAATTATATTTATATTTATCCGTGTAAATATATAAATATAAAATATATAAATATAAAATATATATAAATATAAAAAATATATAAATATAAAATATATAAATATAAAATATATTTATATTTATATTTTGATATATTTATATATTTATACATTTATATATTTGTATTTATATATTTATATTTATATATTTATATATTTATATTTATATATTTATGTATTTAAATATTTAAATATTTAAATATTTATATATTTATATATTTATATATTTAAATATTTATATATTTATATATTTATGTATTTATGTATTTATGTATTTATGTATTTATGTATTTATGTATTTATGTATTTATGTATTTATGTATTTATGTATTTATATATTTATGTATTTATATATTTATATATTTATGTATTTATATATTTATATATTTATATATTTGTATATTTATATATTTGTATATTTATATATTTATATATTTATATATTTGTATATTTATATATTTGTATATTTATATATTTATATATTTATATATTTATATATTTATATATTTATATATTTATATATTTGTATATTTATATATTTGTATATTTATATATTTTAATATTTAATATTTTATATTTATATATTTATATATTTTATATTTATATATTTATATATTTTATATTTATATATTTATATATTTTATATTTTATATTTATATATTTATATATTTATATATTTATATATTTATATATTTATATATTTATATATTTATATATTTATATATTTATATATTTATATATTTATATATTTATATATTTATATATTTATATATTTATATATTTATATATTTATATATTTATATATTTATATATTTATATATTTATATATTTATATATTTATATATTTATATATTTATATATTTATATATTTATATATTTATATATTTAATATTTATATATTTATATATTTAATATTTATATATTTATATATTTATATATTTATATATTTACACGAATTAATATAAGTATAATTTTGTTGTAAATTATTATTAGAATATCCTAATAGTTTAGTGGTTAAAGTATCAGTTTTCAACTTTAAGGTACTGGGTTCGATTCTTGCTAGTGACAATTCTTTTAGTTTAATATAATTTACCTACGGATAGTAATTCCGTAGGTAACTACCTACGAAATTACCCACGGATGATATTACCTACGGATAATATCCGTAGGTAATGGATAATTACTCACGGATAGAATTTCATTGGTAATATCCGTAGGTAATGTACACTTTACCTACGCATAGTAATTACGTAGGTAATTACCTACGGAATTACCCACGGATGATATTACCTACGGATAATATCCGTAGGTAATGGATAATTACCTACGGATAGAATTCCGTGGGTAATATCCGTAGGTAATGTATAATTTACCTACGGATTTTCATCCGTGGGTATATCCGTAGGTAATGTAAAATTTACCTACGGATTTTTATCCGTGGGTAATATCCGTAGGTAATGTAAAATTTACCTACGGATTTGTATCCGTAGGTAATATTCCGTAGGTAATAGGCTTTTTTTGTAGTGTATATATCATAATATATAAAATCTTTCATCAAAAGACTCTTAACTATACTAAATAAATCATATATTTATTTTGAATCAAATAAAATAAATTTTCTTAAGATAAATATATATGTGCACAATAATTAAGATAACTATTAAACTAAATAAAAGTTTTATCAAATAAATTATTTATTATCACATCATGAAACTAAGTTTTATTTATGTTACATTATCTTTAAAATTATTTGGTGACATATATTTAATTAAAGAATTGATAATCACTGACTCATTGTTAACATGTTTAATGATCATTTTCTTTTTCTTAACCCGTTCTTTTATGACTAGATATTTAATGTCAATATGATTACTTTTTTTTCACTTCTATTATTCTTTGTCATAAATACCATTTATCAATATAGTTTTAATAACCTAGTAATCGAGTTTACAACTTTGAGCTTAAATATAAAACTCTTCAATCATATACTATGTGATGTAGCCTCAAAACAAGAAACAAATTCAACCTTTTTAGTTAAAGTAACAATCAAGGTATGCCTTTTGTCGCTCTATGATATAGCTCCACAAGCTAGCATAAAAACATAATCAAATGTATATTTTTTAGTATCAATGTAACCAACAAAGTCTAAATCGGAGTAACCTATCACCTCCAAATTATTTGTCCATGTGTATATGAGCATGAAATCCTTTCTTCCTTGAAGATGTCTCATTAGCTTCTTTGTAGATTTCCAATGGTCAACACCCAAATTAATCTAATATCTTCCCGAAACTCCAATTGTGAATGCAATGTTAAATTTAGTGTAAACCTGAGTATACATAAGACTTTCATCAGTGAAAACATATGAAATATTTTTCATCTCTTCCCGCTCAAGATCATTTTTCGACCACTAACCCAATTCAAGTTGATCACCCTTCACAATAGGAGCTACACTCATTGAATAATTTTTTATATTAAACATCTTTAAAACCTTGTTAATATAGGTCTTTTGAGATAAACTCAAAACACCTCAAGATCTTTATTTATGGATCTTAATGCCCATGACATAAGATGTCTCACCCATATCTTTCGTATAAAAGTTTTTTGAGAGAAACTCTTTCACCTCATATAATATTCCCTTGTTATTAGTTGTAAGCACAATGTCATCTACATATGAAACAAGAAAGCAAATCTTTCTCCCACTAACCTTCTGGTATATACATTGATCCATGATGTTTTCTTCAAAACCAAATGAAGATATATATTCATGAAATTTTTAAATACCATTAATGTGAAACTTGTTTCAATTCATAGATGAATTTATTATGCTTACAAGCTAAGTGTTCATCATCACTAGAGAAGAATCTTTCAGGTTGTTTCATGTAAACCTATTCCCTTAGATCACCATTAAGAAATGTTGTTTTCACATCTATTTAATGTATTTAAAAATCAAAATGAGTGACTAATGTCAAGATTACTTGTAAAGAATTCTTTTTAGACACAAGAGAAAACATCTCTTTGTAATCAATTCCTTCTCTTTGATTGAATCCTTTGATAACAAGCCTTGCTTTATGTTTCTCAGTGTTACCTTATGATTCTTTCTTAGTTTTAAAGACTCATCTACATCCAATGAAATTACACCCATTAGGTAACTTAATAAGACCCCACACTTGATTAAACACCATTGGATCCATCTCATCTTCCATGGTATTAAACCATAAATTTGATTACTTAGAACTTATGGCTTGTAAAAATGTTTTAGGATCATTTTTATCTCTAATGTTATAATATGATTATTGTAAAATACACATCATAGTTACTATAAATTCTTGATCTTTTTATTTGTGTAGATCTTCTTAATGTTATCTGATTATCTTGATGAGAAACTTATTGTTCAAAATTGTTCAATAAGTTGCCCAAAATTTACTTGTTGTTCCTCGTCAACAACTTATAGAATTCAAATCACTGGTTGTCTAGCATGCTCTTGAACTGGAGGAGCATGAATGATTAACCATCTATCATCTGATTGAGAGGGTTAAACTTCACAGTGGTCTTTTACAAAACCAATATCTTGAATTAAACCACTCCCATTGATCAAGTCATTTTGAAGAAATTTTGAAGTTCTTGATTACATAATTCTAGTGCTATAAAATGGATGATAAATTCATACCTTTTAGACTTTTCAACATATCCAATAAAATACCCACTGATAATCATAGGGTTTAGTTTAATCTCTTATGGGTTATGAATTATTCCTTCAGATGGATGTCCCTAAACATGTATATGTCATAAACTGGATTTCCAACCTTTCAATAACTCAAAAGGTATCTTTAAAATGATCTTAGTTGAAACTTGATTCATTATATACACAGTTGTCTCAAGTTCTTCAATCTAAAAGAACTGAGGAAGTTTTGAATTACTCCTTATGCTTTTCATCATATCCATTAAATTTTGATTTTTTTTCTTTTTGTCACACCATTTTGATCCAGAGAACCAGACAATGCACTTGTTAACAATCCATGCTTTTGAAGAAATTTCGCAAATGAACAACATGTTTGTCCATTCTTTGTGTATCTATCATAATACTATCTACCTCTATCTAATCTTACAATCTTAATTTGTTTTTCGCATTATAATTTTACTTACGTCTCATAAAAGCTTCATTCTTAGAATGAAACAAGTAAAAATACATATATCGTGAGTAACATCTATAAAGGTGATGAAGTATCTTAGACTACTTGCACCCATCTCTGAATAACAAATATTTGTATGAATAATGAAGTCTACACAAGTCTCAAAATTAACAAAATCTAAAGTACCAAGTACCCCATTATTTACTAATCGTTCAACTCTCTTAATAAAGATATGTCCTAATCTTCAGTACCACAACATAGGAGTTCTCATTCACAACACAACATTTTAACCTAATACAAACATGCATAAAATTATAAGCAACATTGTTTTGTAAATTAATAAAGTAAATGTTAGACAAATGACATCTAGAGGGGGGGGGGTGAATAGATGGACAAATAAAACTAGATGTCAAATTAAAATTTTATTTTAAGATGTCCAATAATTTATTAATTGAATTTTAATTATCAGATAAAACACATATAAAGAGGAAGCGATATAATCAAATAGATAAAGGGAAATATTATAGAGAAGAGAAGGAAAATATAGGGAAGAGAAGATCACACAGAGATTTATACTGATTCGGGTATAGCCAACCCTACATCTAGTTCCTAGTCAACTCTAATTACAAGAGTGACCCCAATTCACTATCTTTTAAATTCAGTTTACAAATTACAATCAATTCAGCAGAGGAACCAGTAAAAAGCAAACTAATTCAAAAGACAATAACCTCCTTAGAAACCCACTAAGGATGAACACCTCCCTAGAATCCCACTAGGGATGAACACCTCCTTTGAGCAAATCAAAGGATGAAAAACACCTCATTTGCCACCAACACACAAAGGATGAACACCTCCCTAGAATCACACTAGGGATGAACACCTCCCCGAACAAATCAAAGGGATGAAAACACCTCCTTAGAATCGCACTAAGGATGAACACTACCCCGAACAAATCAAAGGGATGAACAGAAAAACACACTCCTCAAGAAATAGTGCCCACAAGAAAACCCTTAGTTTGTAGGCAAAGAAAATAAGAGTAACAACCTAAACCCTAAAAAGGGAATTTAACAACAACCACCTAAGCCCACAAAGGATGAAGGTAATAAAATAAGAACAATCATATCTGTGTAATGGAGACAATAAATTATAGAAGCATGTAGAATGTCAACCTTCAAGAACAAGTGTGATTAACAATGAAAGTGCAGAAAGTAGTAGAGAAGAGAGTTTTATCAGAAGGTGTAAAATGTCTCTGTTGTCTTGCTCAAAATTCTTTTCTTAAAACTGAATGAATGTAAAATTGTATTTTCGAATTCTGTAATTGTGTATTTTTTATTTTTCATCAAAACTCATTTAAAGAGGAAAATAATATCAGAAAATAGTCGTTGGTCATTAATACTTTCATAGAGAAAAATCATGATGTATTAAAAAACATTTATTCTTCAAAACGGATATATTTTTCAAATATGAACTGTCATAATCAATTATGTTACCAGTATAATCAATTATGACAGAGAGAAAATCGTTTTTCCATTTCTGATGCATCATAATTGATTATGACAGTGAAAAATGTCATGTTATGAAATTTTATCACACTTGTGCTTTGGAGGCTTATGCATAATACCACTTCATCAACTTGTACCTCCATATCCAGTATTCTAAGACTCTATCTAGTCTTCAGGAATCATCTTGGGCTTACTTGATGTTTGAATGAAATCTTTATCAAAATCATATCTTGAGGTTGCTTGAGTCTTGAATGTTATTGACTTGAATCATCATCAAAATTATCTCTTGGAAATGTAGGGACATGTTTCACATTTCCATCAATCTCCCCCTTAATGCTTTCAGTAAAGACCATCACATAGTTCATAATCGACAATAACTTTTGATTTGTTCAATAAAATAAATTTGGAATCCTTAAAATTAAAGGAAAAATTTAAAGGTGCAAATTATGAAATATAAATTAAGTTCTTGGTAAAACTAAGAACATAAAAGGTATATTCTAAACATAAAATAAATCCACTACTTAAAACTAAATCGCATGTCCCAGTGACCTCCACATGTGAGCTCATCTTACTTCTTTAACAGATGTATTGCTTACTTTTCATTGGTCTCTTTCAATTTTACATATCTTACAAGGTATTGTAAACATGAACTGTAGATCCATAATTAATCCACCATTTGTTATGATTAATACTTGTAATCTTAGATTCATAACAAACAAAAGCAAATGAATTACCTTCTTCTCTGACCAATTTTTAAACATTAGAAATCCTTCTGTCCCTTCTTGCTTAAAAAAAGAAACACTTGGACTGCTTCTTTATAACTGGTTGATTAGAAGTATTTTCCTTTTGATTAACTTGATTTTTCTTTTTATTAAGAGAATTAATCAAGTTTACGATTTCACCTTCTTCCATTAGTAACTTTTTATCTTCTTGAACACACATGGTAAATAATTCATTAATAGACCACTTATTTTTATGTGTTGTAAGGAATTTTAAAAGGAGCATACTAATGAGGTAGAATTACAAAATATAATATACTAGAAAAGAATTAGACATGATAACCTCCAATGTCTTTAGTTGAGTCACAATATTCCTTACGAGCATGATATGATCACACACTTTTAATTTTAATGAACTTTAAAGATGGAAATTGCATTATAAGATTGGTGACAAGAGATTTATTAGACTGGTAAATTACTCATCAATATATTTAGTAAATCTCTTACATATATATTGGTCAACAAAATCCCAAATTCCAGTAGAAATGTTGGTATTTGTGAACAATAGAATGATTTGACCTCTCCCATATTTTATAAAGATTAATAACATTTGTAGTGTTGTTCGAAGTAATAATCAATGGTTTTGATAACCCAAGTAAAAAAGAACTCTCTTTTTAAATCTTATAATTATTACCTTTCAATTTGGAAATACCACACTCACGTTAAAAATATTCACATATTATGTAACTATAATTTTAAAATACATGTTTATCATTATAGTTTGAGAATGTAATAAATGTAACGTTTCATCAATGCAAACATATCTCGATGAATCTAATGAGATAAGACTTATTTATGAGTTAAAGTTCTATTTAAATAGACTCATATATAATCTTATTAGAAAACTATTAATTATATAAATATAAGCATAATTATTTTGGATATATTACATCACATGTCACATAATTAAAGTTTACCATGTTATTATAAATATTAATTTTAATGTTATGATTACTCTCTAATTTATTAAAATTATATCACCACTTAATATTAAGAACTACATATTTATATTAACATTCGCAATCATACAACCAAAATAAACAATAATACTAGAATGTAATTTTGCATATATCATACAGACAAATAATAAACAATAATAATATACATATTTATACATATTTAAATAAATAACGTGTTAATATATATATATATATATATATATATATATCATGCAACTCATAATATACATCGTTTCAAACAAAGATTAAGATAGGTCCGAGGAATAAATTAGATTTCGAGGGTTTTAGAATTGGGTTATGAAAATATTAATTAAAACTAAGATTATGAATAAATGCTGTGAAGAAAACTGGACAATAACTAAACTATAGAAATAAAATTGGAATGCATAATTGAAATTAATAGAACTATGTGGTGACAGAGCAAAAGGAAATAAAAATTAAACAAATATTAAATTATGTAAATTGAAGTACCCAACTAAACTTAATACAAAAATTGAGAGTTAAATGTAACGGGTTGATTTAAGAATCATTGTAATAAGAAAAATAAAAAATAGTAAATAACAGGTGTAAACTTTTAGCAATGAAAAATAAAATTGGAATCATGACTGAAAATTGAAAATAACAGTTGAAATTGGAAGCCGTAATCATAAAAGGGAGTAACAGTAAATCCTAGGATTATGTGTGTAAATTGAAATTAAAATTGTAATTGTATTAGATATAAAATAGAGTTGAAAAAAACATTGAAGAACATGATTAATCAGAAATCATAAAAAGAGAGAAGAATGTTGCATCGGACAAGGAAAGGAATGTGGAATTTATAATGTTTGAAGGAAACTAATCATCGGATTAAAAAAAAAATTATTCACAACCCATGGGCATGTATTGATAGGTAAACTGTAATTAAATATGATCTTCAATCTAACGATCAAATATAAAGTAATCTCATACCGTAAACATGCACTACAAGAAAATCGCGTATTACCAACGGATATTTACCGACAGATTTGTATCAGTCGGAAAATAATTATTACCGACGGAAATTACCGACGGATATAAAATATTTGTGGAATTTGATCTTACCGACGGATATATCCGTCGGTAAAATAATAATTAGTTACCGACGGATATATCCGTCGGTAATTGACAGATGAATTTACCGACGGATATATCCGTCGGTAAATCCGTCGATAAATTAATAATTAATTACCGACGGATATTCGTCGGTAAATTCATCTGTAAATTACCGACGGATATTTCCGTCGGTAAATTATCAATTAGTAAATATTCAACTAATTAAAAAAATTTAATATTTTTTATTTAATAATTTCATTTAATCAAAATTAGATTAATTTATAATAATTTCTTAAATTAAATAATTTTAAAAAATAAATATTTAATTATATATAAATATATAAAAATATATAAAAACATATAAAAATATTTAATTGTATATAAATATATAAATATATATATAAATATATAAATATATAAAAATATATAAAAACATATAAAAATATTTAATTGTATATATATATATATATATATATATATAAATATATATATATATATATATAAATATATAAATATATAAATATATAAATATATAAATATATAAATATATAAATATATAAATATATAAATATAAAAAAATATAAATATATAAATATATAAATATATAAAAATATAAATATATAAATATATAAATATATAAAAATATAAATATATAAAAATATAAATATATAAATATATAAATATATAAATATATAAATATATAAATATATAAATATATAAATATATAAATATATAAATATATAAATATATAAATATATAAATATATAAATATATAAATATATATAAATATATAAATATATATAAATATATTAAAATATATAAATATATAAATATATTTGTATATAAATATATTTGTATATAAATATATTTGTATATAAATATAATTTATTTGTAAATTATTATCGAAAAATTCTGGTAGCTTAGTGGTTGGAGTATCGACCTCTAACTCTAAGGTACTTGGTTCGAATCCTGCCAATGACAATTCTCTTAATCCAATAATAATTGAAGCCTATAAAATTGTAATAGGGAAAAATAATTAATAATAAATAATAAAAATATAAAGGGAAGGGGTATTCTATAAAATAAATAATCTATATAAGTAAAATATTTAATAAATAATAAAAATAATACCGACGGATTCCTGTCCGTCGGAAATTTCGTCAAACATTTAGCGACGGATATATACCGCTCGGTAAATGGATATTACCGACGGATTTTTGTTATTACCGACGGATTTTGACCGTTCGGTAATATCAAAATTTCTTGTAGTGATGTTGTAAACCGAATGTGAAAGCGTACCTGAATTAGCCATAATGATGATGTCCCTTTTAGAGCACTATTGATCTTATGGTCTTCCACCTGAAGAGCACCTGCATTTCCCTCTTGATTTTCTCTCTTGATGGGGATAGAAAGAAAAGAACGGGAGTGTAACTACGTTCTGTCTACGTGCTCCCCAGAAGGGGACCATGACCACTTAAAATAACCAAAATTAGGTTAATTACTTAAGTTTTTGTATTTCCAATTTGGCCCCTCATCAAATTAGAAATTGCTCTATGGTCTCTACACAATTTTATTTTCATGACATATGTCTTTAGCCAAACCTTTTTAATTTAGTCAGATCACTTTATTATTTGGCTTAATAAATAATGACCCTAACACATTTAAATATGTATCATATATATACATGACCCAAATTTTACCAACAATCTCCCACTGGTCACAAATATATATGTCCTTACAACCTTACAAATGTGTTAGACTTTATGAGCTCAAAATTTCCATTATATTCCTTTAGCATATTCCAAAAGTCCTGTCCATTAATCATATTAGGATATAGAACCAAACCAGCTTTTCATTGCATCATCGCAACTAAAACCAACAATGATTACTCATCCTGACATAACCAAATGACATGGATTCATCATGAAATGTGTAGCATGAAAAATTACGTGAAGGTGATCTGTACACGTCTATTTTCAACTGGTCCAAACTTTAACTTATCGAGATCGATATAATAACCTTAATGTACAAAGTGTAATGAATGAACAAAAAACTGCATATCTATAGATAACCAAATATGTCCAAAAAATTAATGTATACATATATAAAATTAAACATAGAACATAAAATATATGAAAATGACTAACTCCCACTAAACCACAAATTCCTCAAACTGTAAAACACCCATGTGAGCAACATGCTCATGAAAGACCTTGGGCGGAAGTCCTTTAGTTAGAGGATCTGCTATCATGGAGTTTGTCCCTAAATGTTCTATGGAAATCTGTCCACTCTGTACTCTTTCCTTAACAACTAGGAACTTAATGTCGATGTGCTTTGACTTAGTCAAACTTCTATTGTTGTTGGAATACAATACAGCTGATTTGTTGTCACAATATAACTTAAGTGGTCTTTCAATGCCTTTCACAATTTGCAGCCCTGTGACAAAATTTCTCAGTCATATTCCATGATTCGACGCCTCATAGCATGCTACAAATTCTACTGCCATAGTGGATGAAGCTGTAAGGGTTTGCTTGACACTGCGCCAAGAAACCGCACTACCTACTAACATGAAAATGTAACCTGAAGTGGATTTCAAACTATCTTGGCATCATGCAAAGTTTGAGTTAGAAAACCCAGCGATCTCCAACTGGTCTGACCTCCTGTATGTGAGCATGTAATCTTTTGTTCTCTTTAAATATCTCATGACCCTTTTTGCTGCTTTCCAATGGTCCATTCCTGGATTGCTTAAATATCTGCCTAGAACCCCAACTATGTATGCTATGTCTGGACGCGTACATACTTGGGCGTACATCAAACTCCCTACAGCTGATGCATAGGGAATCTTTTGCATTTCCTCAATTTCCAAATTCCCCTTTGGGCACTGATTGAGACTAAACTTGTCTCCCTTAACAACTGGAGTATCCCTGGATTTACATTCATGCATGCCAAACCTTTTAAGAATTTTTTCGATATAGCTCCTTTGTGATAATCCTAAAATACCCCGACATCGATCTCGGTGTATCTGAATTCCTAATACAAAAGACGCATCACCAAGATCTTTCATTTCGAAATTCTTTGATAAAAATTTCTTGGTTTCGTGCAATATGCCTATATCATTAGTGGCAAGTAGAATGTCATCAACATACAAGATCAGGAAAATATACTTACTCCCCTTAAACTTGTGATATACACAATCATCAACAATATTCATCTTGAAGCCAAATGAGAGAATTACTTGATGAAATTTATAGTACCATTGATGAGATGCTTGCTTTAGTCCATAAATGAATTTTGTCAGTTTGCAAACCATATTCTTTGAATCTCCCTGCACAAAATTTTCTGGTTGTACCATATAAATCGTCTCATCAATGTTTCCATTGAGAAATGACGTCTTGACATCCATTTGATGAAGCTCCAAATCGTAATGTGCTACAAGAGCCATGATTGTCCTAAAAGAGTCTTTCGATGAAACTGGAGAGAAAGTCTCTTTAAAGTCAATCCCTTCCTTTTGGGTATAGCCCTTAGCTACCAGACGAGCCTTATACCTTTCCACGTTACCTTTAGAATCCCGTTTGGTCTTAAATATCCACTTGCAACCAATGGGTCTCATACCTTCTGGTAATGGGACAAGTTCCCAAACCTTGTTGTCTTGCATGGACTTATACTCCTCCTTCATTGCTTCAATCCACTTTTCAGAATTAGAACCTTGCATCGCTTGACGGAAGTTAACTGGGTCATCTTCCATCATACCATTGTTTTCCTCATGTTCCTGAAGAAATACCATGTAATCATCCGAAATAGCACTTCTTCTTTCTCTAGTGGATCTCCGCAAAGTTATTGGCTCATGATGCATAGGTTCTTGAGGATATTGAGTTTGTTCTTCATGAACAACCAAATCATCTTGAGTAAGGGGTTCATTAACAATGTCTTGTGGAGGTTCCGAACTTACTTTATCAAAAGTAACTGTTTGAATCGGTTCTAGAATTGTTACCGATTCTTCCTCCAAGACAAAGTTCTTGATTTTATTATTTCCCCCAAACTCAATATCCTCAAAGAACGTAGCAGTTCCCATCTAAAAAATTGTCTTTAATGTGAGATCATAAAATTTATATCCCCTGGATCTTTCAGTATAACCAATAAAATAACTACTTACTGTTCGGGAGTCCAATTTCTTTTCATTTGGCTTATAAGACCTTGCTTCAGCTGGACAACCCCACACATGAAAATGCTTCAAACTAGGCTGTCGTCCAGTCCAAAGCTCAAAAAGTGTTTTGGTAGCTGCTTTAGTTGGTACTTTGTTCAGAATATAAGTTGTCGTCTTTAGTGCCTCTCCCCAGAGTGACTCTGGTAAGGTGGAATGACAAATCATACTCCTGACCATATCTTTAAGAGTCTGATTTCGTCTTTCAGCTACACCATTCATGTTAGGTGATCCCATCATGGTATACTGTGGGACAATTCCACACTCCTCTAGGTACCTGGCAAAAGGTCCTGGACGCTGTTCACCTGACCCGTCAAATCTGCCATAGTACTCACCACCACGATCAGATCTGACAGACTTAATTCTTTTATTGAGTTGATTTTCAACTTCAGCTTTAAATGTTTTGAACACGTCTAGAGATTGTGACTTTTCATGTATAAGGAATAAGTATGCATATCGTGAGTAATTTTCTATGAATGATATAAAGTATTGTTGACCATTCCACGAAGGTGTAGGAAATGGCCCACAAATGTCTGTATATATCAACTCTAAGACGTTTGTAGCTCTATATGCACCTAATCTCTTTGCTTTGGTCTGTTTTCCCTTAATGCATTCAACACAAACATCAAATTTTGTGAAGTCAATGGATTCTAAAATTCCAGTTGACACAAGTCGTTCAATTCTATTTTTAGAGATGTGACCTAATCGCCTGTGCCATAATGCTCCTAAGTGAGAATCATTAATTTTACGTTTAGTGCCCCGTGATTCTGTATTAAGGGTTTCATTATAGGTGGTCACAGTATCAAGTAAATATAGATTATCATAAGGCAAAAGTGAACCAGTTCCAATAATATCTGAATTAAAAGACAAACTGAACTTATTGTTTCCAAATGAACACAAATAACCTAATTTGTCCAAATAAGAAACTGAAACCAAATTCCGTCTAAATGACAACACAACAAAAGTGTCTTTCAAATCCAAATAAAAACCAGTACTCAATAACAATTTAAAATGCCCTATAGCTTCCACCTCTACTGATTTTCCATCTCCAACATATATCCATCTTTCAGAATCAATTGGCTTCCGGTAGCTTAGGCAACCCTTTATAGAAATTGTCGCCGCCGTAAAAAAAGAGAGGCGGTCGGAGCGACGCGATGGTGTTCGACCCTTTTGATTTTCGCGTTTTTTTATGGGTGGTTACAACGCCTTTAGGTTGTCCGATAACCGGGCTAACCTAGGGGCGAGGTTTTCGAAAGGGCGTCCTTGGGTTGTCCGATAACCGTGCTAACCCAAGGACTAATTTTGTAGGGTTCTGTGGAGTCGCCACCGATGTTTTTACCGGAAACATCGGAAAAGGGGTTTTTAAAAGGCGTTGGTTTTCGAAAACCAACTTCGGTCATTAGAACCAGAGTTGGGTAGGAGAGTTAGTTACGTGTAAAAGAAGTATTAGTTCCTTTACTACGCCCCTTTCGGGTTCCCTATGATAGGCCAGCTACTTTGTTATTAAATAAACCGAAAAAATACGCTTTAGCCCTTTTTATTTTACGGAATTTAAAATTATGACTACATGACCCTAATCTATTGCATAATTTAAAATTAAAGCAGTAAAGTAGAGAGAGAGAATTTAAACCTCCGAAGCAATCTTTCTTTTTATTTCTTTTAAAGGAAATGGGTTCTTTTTGGCAGCCTTTCACTCTACACGACGCTGGAAACTTTCCTAGACGCCGAAAACTGCTCACAAAGGCACTCAGAAGCTCCAGAAATGCGTCGGAGGGATTCTAGAGAGAAGTTTTAGAGAGAAGGGAGAGCTAAGGCTGTGTGGTGACTGGAAATGAGGGGGGGGGAGGACCCCTATTTATAGGTTTTCGCACCTGGCAGTGGCGAGACCGCCGTTCTCGTCTGACAGGGTCGAGACCGCCGTCTCGCCTAACGAGACCGCTGTCTCGTCCTTCGCAGGTGGCGAGACCGCTGTCTGGGAAAGCGAGACTGTCGTCTCGCCATTTGCAGGTGGCGAGACCGCCGTCTCGTCAAACGAGACGGTGGTCTCGCCACTTGCCTGAGGCGAGACGGCGGTCTCGTCCCAAAGAGGCGAGAAAACTTATTTTTTGTACAGAAAACCCCTTCTATCCTAGTATGGGGCCTAATAGTCTCTCCTAGTGGTTTGTTAGGCTTCGTCCATCTTCGAATAGGAGGTCTTCTTCTCTTTATTTGGAGGCCGGGCAAGATTTGGGGTCTACAGCTGCCCCCCCTTTACCCGACCAATCGATTGCTGGCCTTGTGTGCCAAGGTGGTCGACTAGAGGGTAAAGGAGTTGACCCTCTTGCCCGGTTGCCCTTCAGATGTTTCGTTTTTGCGGCGGATGATCCTCTGGGGAAATGTTGGTGTTTGTGCACTTCTGGGATACTCCTTCTGACGGTAGCTGATCCCTTCGGTGGACACGTGGTAGAACCTCAGGATACTCCTTCTGACGGTAGCCGATCCCTCGGTTGATGGGTATAAACCCCCCATCAGGCTGGTAGTTGCAGTCCGTTGTGTGGGACTGGATGGGTATGAACCCCCCATCAGGCTGGTAGTTGCAGTCCGTTGCGTGGGACTGGATGGGTATGAACCCCCCATCAGGCTGGTAGTTGCAGTCTGTTGCATGGGACTGGATGGGTATGAGCCCCCCATCAGGGTGGTAGTGCGACTTACTGATCCGGCTCGAGCACAGATCAGGCGCAGCGCGTGCGCAGGTTGATAGGTATAAACCCCCTATCAGGCTGGTACAGTCCACTGCGTAGGACTGGTGGTAGTGGCGGCTTACTGCTCGGGTAGCTCATGCGCCGGCTAGGCACTCCTTGTGTGTTGGTTGATAGGTATAAACCCCCTATCAGGCTGGTACAGTCCGCTACGTAGGACTGGTGGTAGTGGCGGCTTACTGCTCGAGTGGCTCATGCGCCGATCGTTTGAGGTGTTCTTTCCTTGTCTTTGTTTGTCTTTTCACGGGAATGGTCGTCCGGTCTGCGCCGGGGATTTTCTTGGTGTTCATCCAGCTTGTTGATTGCTGGGGATTCTTTGATTTTTACCTTTTGGTAGTGGTCATCCGACTTTGCTGGTTGTCGGGGATTTTTGATGAGTGCCTCTTAGGTAGGCAGGAATCCTCTGGGGATTTGTTGATCTTGGTGACGCCTCTTGAGTAGGCGGATATCCATTGAGTTTGGTAATGCCTCTGAGTAGGCAGATGCTTCATCGGAAGTGAAGACTTTTGGCTGCATTTGTTTTGCCTCTGACTAGGATGATATTCCCTTATGGGGATGCTGTCTCTTGCTTTCCAGGTCTTGCCTATGCATAGGCAAATGACATTCTGAGGATGAATATGAAGTTTTGCCTTTGTAGTAGGCTCACTGGGGATGATCTTTCTTTTTTATTGATCCACTGGGGAATTGGTTGCCTTCCCAGGGATCTAATTTTGATTTCCCCCCTAAAGGAATGGAGTTTTGGCTCCGTGTTAGATGTTGTTGGCATGAGATGGCTTTGCCGATACTCTTGTTTCATTGGGATTTCCGATTCCTTCTTTTTCATTGATTTTCCCTTTTCTGTGGTGACCTACTTAGGGATTTTATTGATTGCCTAAAAGTTAGGATTGATTTCTCCTTTTTTCCGCGATTTATCTCTTTTTTATCGCGATTTTGAAATCTGGCTTTTTTATGGGGATAACGCGTAAGCCTTTTTACTTTTTAGTCTCTTTTTATTACGCTGGCTTTTTCCCTTCCTTTTGGGGAGGTCCATTAGGGATGACATTTTATTTCTTTAGTGATCCACCAGGGAATTAGTTGACTTCCTGGGGATCTGATTTTTCTTTTCTAGGAATGGAGTCTTGGCTCCTCGATTGATGTTGATGCGAGTTATACTTGTGAAACTCTTATTCCACTGGGGGATGGGAATTTCTGATTCTTTTTTGTAGAATTTTTTGGAGATCCACTTGAGGATTTTTATTCGGCCCTGTCTGTCATGGCCTTTTGGACATCCGCTGGGGATGCAAGGGTTTTCTTTTCTCTTCTTTCTTTTTATTGAGCCCTTGATGGTATGGAGATTGGACTCTTTTGACTGTTGATGATGATGGGCTCTTGGAGCCTTTATTCTCCATTGGGGAGTGTGGAGGAGACTTTGGGTGAGTGTGCTCGATGACTCATGTAGTGGTAATGCTGAGCCGTGAGGAGTATTTTTGTTTTGCCTTCGGAGTAGGCAAGGATCCTCTTGGGGATGACTAAGCCTTTCCATCGGCTTTTCTTTTATGATGTCTTGATGATTGTGCCCTCTTTTATCAGGTGATGATTGGAGCTTTGGCTTCTGGAAGCTTCGCTCTTCTTTCTTGAGGGAGAGCAATATTTGGAGACTTATTACTTTCTTGTGCCTTCTTTTCTGGGTAGAAGGATGGTAGCTAGAGCTCTTGATTTTCAGAAGCTCTTATTCTGCTGAGTCTCTTGATTGACGACTTGCTCCATTTTCTTGAAGGCTTTATTTGGAGACTCAGTCTCAGTGATCCTGTTTTCAATCACAAACACGGAGCTAGTCTCCTTATATGCATGAATGCTTTTTCGTTTTTTTTTTGTTATTTTTTGTTATTTATCTGAAGTGATTTTTATTTCTTTCATTTTTGACATTGACAAAGTCGTTTTGTGCGACTACTTGTGTGTGGATGCCCTAAATGCAATCTATTCTTTTTTATTGATGCATTTGGAAAAGTGACTGGCAATCTCCTGCTGGACTTTTTATGATTATGATGAAGGGCCCCTCTCTTTTATTCATTTTTGGTTTAACCCTATCTTTTGCCTAGACCGCCCTTTTGGGGTTTTCGGTCTAGCGGGCTGCCTTTATTTTTGCCTAGGATATCTTAGCGAGCTTTTTCCTTTTTTATGAATGCCCTAACTTTTGCCTAGACCGCCCTTTGCGGGTTTTCGATCTAGCAGGCTACCCTATCTTTTGCCTAGACCGCCCTTTTGGGGTTTTCGGTCTAGCGGGCTGCTTTATTTTTGCCTAGGATATCTTAACGGGCTTTTTCCTTTTTTATGAATGCCCTAACTTTTGCCTAGACCGCCCTTTGCGGGTTTTCGATCTAGCAGGCTACCCTAACTTTTGCCTAAGAATCTCCTAGCAGACATTATTCTTTTTATTGTCATTTTTTTTTTTGAGAGATAGGAGCCTATCATATGCATGCAATGTTTGCGATATGCATCCTATAATACTATTTCAATTAATTTTTCAAAAGGATTAGCCAATGTGTTTTTGCTTCTGATGAGCTTCTGACATCATGTGCTTTCGTCGACAGGATAGGCTGTACCAATTTTGCCGTCTTGACTTTTTCATGACCGAAGAATGATTGTGTTAATTGTAGAGCGACTCGCCATGTCAGTGCGCCCCTCCCTTTCCTTGGGGATGTCTATCCTCCTATTGATTACTATCTCCACATGTCCCTACTAATTACTAGAATGTCGTAGTGGTAAGGGTCAAGAGAAGAGAAAGAAGAGGATATTTAATTCAAAGGCTTGTGTTTTAGAATTGTTTTATTTTGACAAAAAATGGTTTTTGTAAGCACGGCTAGCCAAGGTTGGTTAGAGTGTTTAGGCTAGTTTAAACAACTTTTTGTTTATGGAGTGACGTCTTATTCTATGGCGCTTGCTATGACTGATTGACTTCCCTAGTCCGCCCTTTGGGTTTTCAGTTTAGGATGTTGTGCTATGTTTTGTCCTAACTTTTGTCTAGGTTTCTTTTTTTGTTGCTTTGGGAAACCTAGCGGACTTTATTTTGTAACCTTGATTTTTGCCTAGGCTACCCTTTATGGTTGTTCAGGTTTCCTAGCGGGTTTACCCTAAATTTTGCGTAGCCCCCTTTGGTGGGTTTCCTACCGGGTATCTTGCCCTCTCTTTTTAGCTTTTATGGGCTTCTTTTGATTTTTTGTTTTCTTTTTGCACAACATTGGCGAAACACGACTTTATTTATGACGAGGTAAAACTTTATTTTGTGTTTCTAGTCAATCAGTGGTGATGGATTTGACTTTTATTTTGGTCATTGGCGCATTTTGATTACTTTGACGCACTTTTGTAAACGTTTTCTTAACACATGGTTATTAATGAGGTTTAGACATTAATAGCAAGAAGAGAAGCAGATAGTAAGAATGACATTCTTTGTAATTAATAGGGAAATATGTGCCCTACAATGCTCGGGGGTCGGGCTAGCCCCGAGGAGTAATCTCTAATAGTCATTGGATTTACAAACCCTAAGAATCAGAAGGAGAACACCTAATGACTAAAGTCGCTTTTGACGCTTGAACCCCTCTATATGGGAAAATCTGATTCGAGCTGCAGAGGGGAGACTTCCCTTTTTCTCCATGTAGTTTGATCCTTTGTAGGGCCATGCCCTAGGCCATGCTTTAAAGGATTGTCTTTAAAATCTGGTGGCTCCCTTATTCCTTGAGAGTTTCTAATGAGCCCTTGGCGACATCCATATTTCCTCATCATGTGGGTCACCTTCATATTGTTGGGGAAGTCTTTTCATATTGGCAAAAGATATTTCAAAGGTCCTTTTCAGTCGCATCCATTCAAGGTAGGGCAAACGACTTGCTGATCTGAATGTCGTCTCTATCTCAAACTGTGACTAGCTTGTCGCCTACCCTGAGTTTGTCTCTTTGGCGGAGCGTCGTGAATCCAAAGTCTATTCAGTTTCCTCTTTGGATTATGTTTTCTTCGGTATTTTTATTTATTTATATATATATATATATATATATATATATTTTTTTTTTTTTACTTGTAGGAGCGTTGTCTCGTAGCTCCTCGAGGGTGTAGGTTCTTCCACTTCTAATTATGCCCCCAATGCCATCTATGTTGGAGATATCCTCAATGATGGGTTATGTTTCTGCGTATCTCCATGGTACCACCTTATTCGATTCGAGGCGTGAACAAAATGTAACGACATCCTTGCCCCCTTTTCCTTATTTACTCAGATGACCAACGATTGAGGCTTATTATCCTTCTTAGGCGGATCAACCGTTGGAGATAACTTGACGACAAAAGGTTTGCTCTTCATCTTATTCCGATTCGTGGGAAGCACATCAATTAATCCTTTCTTTTTATTATCTTATTATTATTAAAGTGAGAATGAATGCAATTTATGAATGCAATAGACGTTTGAAGAGATGATGAAAACAAACAATTTTATTTATTTCATCCAGACAGTGTACATTCCTCAATGCAATATTTCGAAGTACATTTTTTTTGAATAAAAAGCGGAGAAGCTTAAATGAACCCATAGGCGGATTAGAATTTCTATGCATTTGACTTCCCGTGCATGGCATGCGAATGCGCTAATCCTCTTTTCATGGTATTGAGGAATGTCCACTTCTTTGATTGTCTATTATTAGATGCATGTTATGAGGATGAAGTTTGGTGAATGCACGTATGCAAGTGTTTGTTTATTATCATGTTTTATTTTCTGACATGATGTATGATAGTGTTTGGGATTTTGTGATTTTTTTTTGTATGCAGATGAGGGTATGAAGAATGCCAACCGCTTTCTAGAATGCAAAAAGATTTTTATTGTTTAAAACAAATTATTTATGAGATGAATATTCCTTAAGACAATGACTTAGGTATCCTCCTTAAAGCTTACGCTTTGTGGGGTATCATACCCACCTTGGTGTAATGGTTCCTTCCCCATCACGGACTTGACAAGTATAATGGGAGTCATCATCACACCTTAGTACACTTGTCCCTTCCTTGTCGCGAAGGTCACAAGTGTGCTCGGGGCCTCTTTCGCCATTGTTTTAGGGATATCTAGTGCTCCTTAGAATGAATGTATTTATGCATGCACTAGTGCAAAAGGGCGATAGATGTTCAAAGTGGTATAACTTTTGACTGAGATATCCGATTTGGACGCACAGCATATCAAAACGAAGAGAAAAAGGTGAAGAATCAAGCTGCAAATTCCCGCAGGGGATTTGACCCAGTAATTTTCCCAAAAAACGCTTCTAAGACTCATTTTTTAGGGATTTATTAGAATGATGCGTATGCATACCTTCCTTATACATTTGTTTTCTCTCTTGGTTTTTTCCACTTATGACATGATGTGATATGAATGATACGACTTTGTCAAAATTATTTTTATAAATGTTTTGATTTTGTTTATTATTATTTTATTTGTTTTTGGATTTAATTTTTATTTTTTAGCCTTTTATCTCTTCTGTCGGAACTGCGTGGCTACTTAGCTTACAAAGAACCTGAAACCAGGCTAGCTAAAAGGCAGACTGTCCGAGATAAAAAATGGCTTTATGCGAAAGGATAGTTAGTGTCCCTTATCTCTTCTGTCGGAACTGCGTGGCTACTTAGCTTGCAAAGAACCTGAAACCAGGCTAGCTAAAAGGCAGACTGTCCGAGATAAGGGCGTTTATTTGCGAAAGTATTTATGTGATTTTTGTTCTGTTGTTTGTTTATGCTATGCAACAAACAAATGCAGCAAACATATGCACACACAATTCGGTCATCCGCGAACAGGCGAGAATTCGTTTTTATCACGAGGTAGGGTTTTACTGCAGAAAAGTGCATTGGCGAGGGTTGGTTCTAACTGTTCTCACCAGGCTAAGGCCCCCGAGGTTCCCCCATTATAGGGTCCCCACTCTCCAGCCGTCCGACCATGCTTAGCACTAAGGCCATAGTCAGTCTTGTTGCCAAAAGAGGAAGGTTATCACCTTGAGTGGTGGTTTCCGATCACACTGGTGGGCTCAGGGCCCTCACTACAGCGAACCGTACCTGCCACCCACTCCCTATGGATTTCTCACTTGCCCCTGGGTATAAAGGGAACTGTTGTGTGCAAGGGTTTGTGTACAGTTTGTATTTCACACAATTGCGTAAGTATAAACAAGCAACAGTTATTAAAGCCAAACCGTAAAACATGTTATAATACAAGTTAAGGGCAAAAGCGTTATTTTCTTGATTTATTTATTTTAAGCCGGCCCATCACTAAATGGGATCAACTCTCGAGGCTTCCCCAGTGGAGTCGCCATCTGTCGCCGCCGTAAAAAAAGAGAGGCGGTCGGAGCGACGCGATGGTTTCGACCCTTTTGATTTTCGCGTTTTTTTATGGGTGGTTACAACGCCTTTAGGTTGTCCGATAACCGGGCTAACCTAGGGGCGAGGTTTTCGAAAGGGCGTCCTTGGGTTGTCCGATAACCGGGCTAACCCAAGGACTAATTTTGTAGGGTTCTGTGGAGTCGCCACCAATGTTTTTACCGGAAACATCGGAAAAGGGGTTTTTAAAAGGCGTTGGTTTTCGAAAACCAACTTCGGTCATTAGAACCAGAGTTGGGTAAGGGAGTTAGTTACGTGTAAAGGAAGTATTAGTTCCTTTACTACGCCCCTTTCGGGTTCCCTATGATAGGCCAGCTACTTTGTTAATAAATAAACCGGAAAAATACGCTTTTGCCCTTTTTATTTTATGGAATTTAAAATTATAACTACATGACCCTAATCTATTGTATAATTTAAAATTAAAGCAGTAAAGTAGAGAGGGAGAATTTAAACCTCCGAAACAAGCTTTCTTTTTATTTCTTTTAAAGGAAATGGGTGCTTTTTGGTAGTCCTTCACTCTACACGACGCTGGAAACTTTCCTAGACGCCGAAAACCGCTCACAAAGGCACTCAGAAGCTCCGGAAATGTGTCGGAGGGATTCTAGAGAGAAGTTTTAGAGAGAAGGGAGAGCTAAGGATGTGTGGTGTCTGGAAATGAGGGGGGGGAGGACTCCTATTTATAGGTTTTCGCGCCTGACAGTGGCGAGACCGCCGTTCTCGTCTGACAGGGTCGAGACCGCCGTCTCGTCCTTCGCAGGTTGCGAGACCGCCGTCTGGGAAAGCGAGACCGCCGTCTCGCCACTTGCCTGAGGCGAGACGGCAGTCTCGATTTCGAGACGGCGGTCTCGTCCCAAAGAGGCGAGAAAACTTATTTTTTGTACAGAAAACCCCTCCTATCCTAAATGGGGCCTAATAGTCTCTCCTAGTGGCTTGTTAGGCTTCGTCCATCTTCGAATAGGAGGTCTTCTTCTCTTTATTTGGAGGCCGGGCAAGATTTGGGGTCTACAGAAACACTGATGTTAGTAGTTGCACCTGAGTCTAACCACCAAGTGTTACTGGTACCGACGCTAAATTGACTTCAGAATAAACCAAAGTAGGAAACATAGTTTTGAGGATGGAAACAAAATTTAAATTTGCGGATATAGAAACAATTGTAGCTGAATTAAGAACAAGACAAATAAATTAATTATGTTCACATTATAAAAATAAATAATTATAAATAAAATATATATTCAAACAATGGTTTAACCCATCTCAAGACACCCAATGCAACATCAATATCAAATATTTGGATAGTAATATTAACTGCTAGAGGTATCTTGTTGTAATAATCAAACATTGACAATAAAGCACGTCCAACAACAAATCAGCTCTTTGGATTGATTTATCATCGACAAAGCAAATCCTTATAATTATCACATGTTTGTCATTACAGGTGTGTATGCAATTCGGCCAAATATTAATCTTCCTTTGGGCCGACTAATACTCGCATGAATATACACAAACACTAACATTCAATATTTTTCACGAACTACCCAATTCAAGAGATGTTACTTTGGTAACTTCTTGACTCAATTTGCTCACAAAAAATATTAAACTACCAAACAAATTGAATATATTAATAATCACAAATAATAATCACAAAAAATATAAAACTACCAAACAAATTGAATATATTAATAAGGGTAACCCTGAACCAAATTGAGTCTCAACAGCCAGTTCTAATAAAAACCCTAAACGTATATATGCTCTGTTGATGCCCGTCATGAGCACAAACCTCATCTGAAACCATGAATCAGTACTAACTTGATGCACAATGTCGAGGAATTCAACATCCGCGAGGTTTTCAACATCAGAAATTAGCGTGGCGTCAAGCGTGGTTATTTCCCTGGAATTTAAATCCCCAGCACTGAAACTATATTTCTTTAATCTTCGTGGAAGAAGAAGAATGTTCCTCTCTGCACGCTGTTGGCCGTTGAAGCCCGAATTGGAGTACATAATGTGGATGCATGAGATTGATGAGATGGTCGGGATGCGCACCACCGTGGTCATGTCTCACTCACACTCAGAGTTCCATTCACGTGTAATGCGAACGCTCATTATAAAGTAACACAAAATCCAATTGGTTGCTAGCTATTTATTTGAAAAGGAATTAAAATTTGGCACTTACTTCCATCTTCTTGACTGAAGGTGTGGCTCCGAAATTTTACCCCCAAATTGGAATTTAGGGTTTACGAAAATTAGAGATTATAGGGTTCATAAAATTAATCATAATTTTCATAATTAGAGTTCTATAAAATTAAACAAACATGAATCAAGTATGAGTTGCTCTGATACCAATTGATAGGTAAACTGTAATTAAATATGATCTTCAATCTAATGATCAAATATAAAGTAATC
Organism: Sphenostylis stenocarpa; assembly: GCA_963425845.1. Lineage (NCBI taxonomy): Eukaryota > Viridiplantae > Streptophyta > Magnoliopsida > Fabales > Fabaceae > Sphenostylis > Sphenostylis stenocarpa. The sequence continues at coordinate 21,994,585 of OY731406.1, forward strand.
CCATACCGTAAACATGTTGTAAACTAAATGCGAAAGCGTACCTGAATTAGCCATAATGATGATGTCCCTTTTAGAGCACTATTGATCTTATGGTCTTCCACCTGAAGAGCACCTGTATTTCCCTCTTGATTTTCTCTCTTGATGGGGATAGAAATAAAAGAACGGGAGTGTAACTACGTTCTGTCTACGTGCTCCCAGAAGGGGACCATGACCACTTAAAATAACCAAAATTAGGTTAATTACTTAAGTTTTAGTATTTCCAATTTGGCCCCTCATCAAATTAGAAATTGCTCTATGGTCTCTACACAATTTTATTTTCATGACATATGCCTTTAGCCAAACCTTTTTAATTTAGTCAGATCACTTTATTATTTGGCTTAATAAATAATGACCCTAACACATTTAAATATGTATCATACATATACATGACCCAAATTTTGCCAACATGTATTCCTAACTAGCTAAATATATTCCAGTAGAGAATCAAACCTACACATAACTCAAACAATACCCACGATATAACCATCATAATATAATTTTTTCATGTTAAAACGTGTTTCTACAATTTTAAATCTTCATTTTCTCTCAAATTTTAATGATGTAATGTATTATTAAAGATAATAAATTTGATGATCAAAACATAAAACATTTATGGTATTTATAGAATTTTGTCCATTACAAAATTTTAAAACGTGAGAACTTAATAATTATGATAGCAAAATTTCCACATAGCTCTAATAATGATTAGAAAATGAATCACTACACATAATATAAGACATGGCTAAATTATTTTTGCATATATCTTGTTATACCTATATTGTGTTAGTGAATAGTTTCTGTTAGCTTTTGATGTATTACAATAGCATCATATTAGCCCATGTGCTTAATTAACTTGAGTCAGTTATGTTTACTCAGCTTTCTGTTGATGTATTAACTCATGTGTTTATTAGAATCTGAGTTAGTTTTGCTGATTCAGCATTTTGTTTGACCTTCTATTGTATTGCGAGTGTAACTATAAATACCTCTCTTCTCTTTTTATTCAATATGAATAAAAATACAAATTACAGATTTATTTCAAAAAGCTTTTCGGTTTCTATTTATTCCTCTCATTTTCTACCAATTCTATCATGATATCAAGAGCATGATCGATGGCTTCCACCCCTGAATCCTCACTTTTTGAAATTTTTTCGCGCCCTGCGACTACCTTTTCTCATCAATTGTCTGTCAAACTAGATGCTGATAATTTTCTTCAATGGCGGCAACAAGTTGAAGGTGTAATTCGTGGCCACAAACTGCATTTTTTGTGGTAAATCCAATTATTCCTCTTCGTTTTCTGACTGAATCAGATAAAGATCTCGAATTTGAGAATCTAGCTTACTTAGAATGGGATCAACACGATTCACTTCTATATACATGGCTTTTATCTACAGTTTCATATTCAATTCTTCCTAAGGTAGTCGTTTGTAGACATTCCTATCAGGTTTGGGATGAAATTCACAAGTTCTTTGCCAAGCAAGTAAAGAATCACTCTCGTCAACTCCATTCAGAACTTCGTTCTATTACCAAAGGTGACTGTAGCATTTCAGAATTCTTTGCAAGAATTCGAGCTATTTCAGAGGCTCTTCTTTCCATTGATGATCCCATTCCTTATAGAGATCAGTTTGAGATCATTCTCGAAGCTCTTCCGAAAGAATATGATTCAATTGTTGATGTTGTTAACAGTAGAGAGGACATTGTTGAATTATTGGCAAGCGTACCAAAATTATCAATCGCAGTATAGTATTTCGATTAAATAAAAGTTGATCCCACAAGGAATAGTTTCAATGAAAATTCCCAATTATGCTTACTAAGTATATTAAACAGATTGAGTTTTGCAAATAAGAGTTGAATTGAAATTAAATGACAAAGAACTGTAAATTATTGAGAAAATATCAATTAAAGGCACTTAGGATTGACTTCCTTCCTTATCCCTCTTTTGTAATGACTATGTCAATTAAGAATGTCAATTAACCTAACAATGTTGATGCCACCTACTCAAATCATCCATGTTGATTCCTCACACATGAAATTCATAAGAAAACCTAATAAATGTTGATTCCTCACACAATTAAGAGATTTTCCAGCATTAGGTTTAGGGTGTTAAGCAATTGATACATTCATTCCATTCCTGACAATTAACGTAACAAATATTCTTACCGTGATCTAGGGTTCAAGATATATTTTCCAATCATACCCCAAACATCAAGAATAAATCATTCCAAAGCACAAAGGATAAGAATAACAACATCAAAACATAGATTAATATCTCAAAATATCACCATGATACAAAAGAGTTCAAAGAAAGTGCACTGAATCCTAAGAGAATGAAGTTAGTCACTCATGTTGGTCATTACAATGCTCCAATTGATGAAGAAGTGAAAATTTGATGAAGATTGGACAAAACCCTAACAGTAGTCGTGTCTCCTCCTCTCGAAGACTGCTTCCTTTTCTCAAAACACATTTTCTCTTTAAATTGGAAAAATTTGGGTTTTTGGGCTTTGCGTCTTTCGCTCGAGCGAGAACTTTCGCTCAAGCGAAAGTAGCCTATTTTCACTCAAGCGACAAAACGCTCGCTTGAGCGAATAAACTCCAGAGAAGAATAACTAACATTCGTTCAAGCGAATTTTTCTGCTCTTGAGCGACTGACTTCTAGAGAAGAATAACTGATATTCGCTTGAGCGAGTGAATTCTAGAGAAGAATAACTAACATTCGCTTAAGCGAGAATCCATCCCACTCGAGCGACTTTCATGCTGAAAATCTTCTTCCATTTTCCAGTTTTACTCCAATTCTGCTATCAATAATGCTCCTTAATCTTGTATCAAGGTATTCTTGAATTCATCCTATATTAGGAGAAAAATAGATTGGAATTAGCAATAGTTAAGTGGTTTCATAACAATTCAAGGTATAATTATATCAACTTTTTACCACTTAACAACTCCCCCCAACCTAAAATCTTGCTTGTCCCAAGCAAAGTAGTTTTTCCAAAACAAAACCATTGCCTATTATCACTTTCTCTTCCAGAATCACAACATAAAAATTTTCAGAGGTGATGCTCACAACTCCAAATGAAAATAGAACACATAAGCATTCAAGTTATAGAAACAAAAAAAAAAAAATTTGTCCTCAACTATCCTCAGAGAAGCATAATCTCTCAAATAGAGTTATATGTACTCATCTCTAATTCTCACAGGTAAATGTTTATCTCATTCAATCACTTCATTTAGACAATCCAATATTGATAATCATCTTCAAGCAATCAACAATTATTAAACAAAACTTAAATCAAAAGGTCTTTTGAGGCTTGTAATGGGGTTGGGCTAAGAAAGAATTATTGGTTTTTCTGGGATATAAAAAAATATTTGAGAAATTCAACTCATATGAATGATTCTTAATTAACAATTCCTAAAGTTAGGTTTCAAACTTCATGCTTTTGTCCCTAACACAATGACAGTGACTTAATGATTTCACAAGTTATTATTGCCCCCTTGAACTACTTTTATACTTTTTTTTTCTCATGCTTTTGCATGTATCCTTTTTGGCTTTGCCAATTTTTAAGCTTTGGTTTTTTTTTTTTTTTTTAAGAATAACACCCCAACAATACCTACAGGACAACAATAGCAATACCCAACAATAAGAAAAATAGTGACATTCATACTCATTTCCTTTCTCAAATATAGGAAGGTAAATAAATAGTGTTTAGGCTTAAGGGTTCTGTTTAAGAAACAATATTATTTTTGGCTCAGAAGGGGTTCAAATGGATGTCCTAAAATTAATGCAGGGTTGGCTATTTGGCTCTGGGCTATATCAACTACACAGAAAAAAATTGCCTTTATCATTTTCAAGTCTTGCCAACATGCAATCACATCAAAGAATCAACCAATATCAGTTATCAATCACAAAGTGTTGACACTCAATTTATCTATTTTTGGTACTCTACTCACCTGGGTTTTGACTAGCTTCTCCAATTCAGTTAATTCCTAATTCTCCTTATCAATTCCTTTTCACTATCATACTCAACATCCCAAAATCACTTGTTATTGGAAACAATCAAAATGATTTTTCACGTTCTAGATTTGAATTAGATAATAAACAGTAATTTCATATATGACTCTAAAACAAATTATGGGACAACAAGGGAATTCAAAATTTAAAATAAAGTAATTAAAAACATTAAATTAAAAACAAAGTAATTAAAAACATTAAAAACAAAGTAAGTTTCCTCCCTCATTTTCTTCACTTGTCATCTACTCCTTATCTTGTGCCTCAGCCTCAGCTGCAGACTTTCTCACCCCCTCCGGAAAAGTTGGACTGTCCCCAGGCCATTGAAGTAAGGCTTCAAAGTCTTGAGGAGAAGTGCACTGTGTACCTGGATCAATCTTGCAAAGAAAGAACCTAAGGAAGAAAAATGCACAAAAAAACTTAAACTGCAAAAAGAAAAAAAAAACAAATTCAAAACATTGGGTTGCCTCCCAGGAGTGCTTGTTTAACGTCTTCAGCTCGATGCCTATTTACTTTAGGGCTCATGCAGGTGAGTGATCAAGGTGATATATACGCATTCTCCATCCCTTGACTGTCCTTGTGGGAATGAATTTATTCTTCTCATTGCGAATAACCTTACAACTGTCAGAGATTGGATAAATCATACTTGCTTCAGGAGGTTTCAGTACCTCTTTTTGAATAACTTCCTTCATAGTCAGATTAAGATGTCTTTGGGGTTGTGCAACAGGCTCGTAATCTTGTTTTTCAATTGAGATGGTTAATTCCTCCAAAGTATCTATTCTGAGACAATCTTTCTTGTCTTCCGGTTATTGTACAGCTTCAAACAGATTAGAATTAACTTCATCATCTCCACTTCTAATTTTCAACTTGCCCATGTCAACATCTATAATTACTTTGGCAGTCTTCATAAATGACCTTCCCAAGATCAATGGGACTTCCTCATTTTCCTCCATGTCCATAATCACAAAATCAACAGGAAATATGAATTTATCCACTCTAACTAAAACATCTTCTGCTACTCCATAAGGAATCTTTAGAGATTTGTCAGCTAGCTGTAGTGTCATTCTTGTAGGCTTTACTTCCAAGTCTCCTATTCTTTTAAGCATAAACAAAGGCATTAGATTTATACTAGCACCCAAATTGAGTAATGTCTTACTTACTTGTAATATCCCAATTGTGATTGGAATAGTGAAACTACCAGGATCCTTGGACTTTTGAGGTAAAGATTTCTGAATTATAGCACTACATCCTGCTTCTAGCTCCACTGTTTCTGTAGTAAATCTCCTTTTCTTAGTTAACAACTCTTTCATGAATTTGGCATAACTCCATAGCTTCCATAAATGGAATATTAATTTGTAAATGCTTGAAAATATCCATAAACCTAGTGAATTGTCTTTCTTTATCTATCTGTGAGGGAACCTTGGGATATGGTAACTTCTCTACAAATGGTTTTTGACTCCCTCCTTTTTCTATCTTTTGTTTTTCCTCTCCCTCTTCGTTCTTCTTATTAGGGATATGTCTTTCTTTATTATTCTCCTCTTCTTGCTCTTCATCTTCTTTTACCAAAACTTCTTCTTCAACAACTATATTGTCACCAATCCCCTTACCTACAACTTTTCCACTCCTTGTAGTTATTGAATTGCATTGCTCCCTAGGGTTGGTTTGTGTGTTGGCTGAAAATTATCCTCCTTGCTGCTCAGATAGTTGTTTAGCCAGTTGACCTTCTGGGTCTCTATATTTCTGAATGAAGCTTCAGTATTTTTCTGATTAGCCATAATATTTCTGAATGAATTTTCAGTATTTTTCTGATTAGTAATTAAAACAGATAAATGTAGTACTAGGAAGCTTTCCTAGGTCGTCTCCCAAAGACCACGAATTTATGTCAAAGCTTATCAATTTTTAAAATTAGAACAGTAAAAAAAAAAGGAGAGTTTTTCAAAATTAAAATATTAGATGAAACAGAACAAAAACAGATTATAAAAATGCGGATTAAAATCAGATTAAAATGCAATTGATTTCCTGATTCTAATGCAGTGTCACTTATCCTAGATTACGAAATTAATTCAAAATTTACCAACTAAGCGAAGATAAATCCCAAATTATATTCTAATACAACATTAATCAACTAAGCGAAGATTAATCTCAAATTAGCTTTAACCCTTGTTCTAATATGAAATTAACCAACTAAGCGAAGATTAATCCCAAATTTTCCTTAACCCTTATTCCAACATGAAATTAACCAACTAAGCGAAGATTAACCCCAAATTATCCTTATACAATTAAGCATTGCATACATCACATAATCTCATATCTAACACAGAATTAAGCAAACTGTGATATTAGTTTCGGTTTATTAAGCATAAACAGATTATAATTCAACACTAAGATTAGAAGATGAAGAGTTAAGAGAACAAACAAAATGAAATTGAAGAACAAAACCTCAAATATCTACTTGAATTCTTCTCAGAAAATCAATACAAATATTTAGTTATCCATGGAAAGTTGAAAACGCAATAGAAGAAACATAATTAAAATCGAAACAAGAATTTAAAAATAATGACAGAAGAGTAAACAAACTTGAATATAAATTGCAGAAGATGAAAGGTGGAAGTGTGGTGGCTGCGTAGTCCTTGTGTGATGTGTGTCTTCTGATGTGTGATGTACCTCTCTTATATAAATAACCCTAACCCTAATCTTTATTGAGGTTTGGGCTCAACTGGTCCATGAAACACATCATAAGTTAGCTTTAGTGCAGGTCCGTGAACTTCAAACACGTGCAGTATTTTCAATACTTATCAAAATTAAGCGATTTTGGTATCCTTTGAAAGCCTTTTGAGTTAGCTTTAAAACGCCACCATTTCTACTATTTTTGGAAGTCTAATGAATTTAGGAGACTTAAATTACTGAAGCATGTCCATTGGGACGGCCTGGTGCGCTTGACCCGTGTTGGATAATTTATGTAAAATCCAATTTATCTCTGACTTGAATGATTTTGGATCCTATGGAAAGCTGAATGTGTCTAGTTTATAATTTTTTGAAAATAATGATTTTTGGAGATCTGTAGAAAAAATGATAAATAAAACAGTAAACCAATATTAGTACCCGTATAGAATAAAATATGACATTTGACCCAATTTTCCAAGCTCAAAATTGCTTTAAACTGTAAAATGGCATCTAGCCCAATCTTCTAGGCCCAAAATTGCTTTAACTGTCCTAAAATTAATAATGAGAAAAAATTAGATCAAATAGATTTAAATTAATTAAAATCTAATTATTGGCCCAATGAAGCCCAATTAATAAAAATTCACTAATAATAGAAAGTTAAGCCCAAAACACTAATTAAAATAAGTTCAAAAAGGGAAGAAAATACGGAAATATAATGACTCATCAATTAGCCATAGTGTTTTGCATGAATTTTTCTACAATATCCTCCAATTTACTTATTCTGTCAGGCACCGAAGGATAATGTTGTTGCTGTTGTTGATATGGGGGTTGCTGATATGACTGTTGTTGAAATGCAGGTTGTCTAGTAGATGAGCTAACTCCTTGGTTCCACCCAAAATTCTGATTCTGATTTTGATTCCCTCTCCATCCTTAGGCAATATTATTCTGATAATTGTTGGGATTAGGAAAATTACCTTATCTGCCTTGACTACTACCTTGGGCACCCATATAATTAGCTTCTTCTTGTTGAATGTTGCCTTGATAAGAGCATTGTTCATTTGCATGCTCACCTCCACACACGTTACAACTCATCTGTTGATTAGGAATAGATTGTACTGTGTGCATTTGTTGAGGTAATTTCTCTATTTTCTGGTTCAATGCTTCAATTTGTTGGGTCAAAATTTTATTCTAGGCTAAGAGATCATCTGTGGTGTTAAGTTCAAGTACTCCCTTCCTTTGAATTGGATGTCTATCATGTTGAGCCTGTTGGTCTGTAAAAGCTAGTGCATCAATAATTCTTGTGGCATGCTCAATTTCTACATCCAACATGGATCATCCTGCTGCAGCCTCTAATAACATTTTTGCATCATGTCGCAACCTAGTATAGAAAATATTCAACTGAGCAACGTCATCAAATCCATGATTTGGGCATCTTCTCAACAGTGATTTAAATTTCTCCCATGCTTCACAAAATTTTTCATCTGCTCCTTGTCTGAAAGAAGTGATGTCAGATTTTGCTTTGATGTAGCGGGATGGTGGGAAAAATTTATTCAGAAACTTTTCTTCTACACTACTCCAATTAGTCAAACTCTGATTAGGATGTGCTTTCAGCCACTCCTTTGCCCTACCCGCCAAAGAAAAAGGAAATAATATTAAATATGCAGATTCAAGATTTGTCGCTCTAAATCCCATGGTACCAATCAACTCATAAAATGTAGACAAATGAATATAAGGGTCTTCATGATCCAATCCAGTGAAATGATGAGCATTAATCAAGCTTAAGAAGGATGGATTCATCTGCAATATATGATCATCCGGAATGACAATGCTGGAAAAATGCCTTGGACCTTGCTGCATAGTACAATTTCTAAGAGTTCTTCTAGGTGGATTTGAATTTGTGTTTTGATTTGGATTTATATTGGGATCTAGATTCGGATTCAGATTTGCTCCTTCTTCCGCCATATCTTCTATAATTGGGTCTTGTAAATCAAGTGTGGAAGAAGAATTAGCAGATTCTCTTGTGGCTTGTTCTTGAGTTTCCCTTCTTCTTCTACCCCGGTTTCTCCGAGCTATTTTTTCAATCTCTGGATTAAATTCTAACTGCTCTGAAGATACCTGTCCTCTTAAACACATAAATCAAAAGAGTAATTCAAGCAAAGATTAACACAAACCAAAAACTAAAACTGAAAAATAAAACAAAAACAAAAATAAAAATAAAAAATAAAATACTCAATAAGCTAAACAAAGAATTCTCAAATAACACCGCTCCCCGGCAACGGCGCCAGAAATACTTGTTGAATTATTGGCAAGCGTACTAAAATTATCAATTGCAGTATAGTATTTCGATTAAATAAAAGTCGATCCCACGAGGAACAGTTTCAATGAAAATTCCCAATTATGCTTACTAAGTATATTAAACAGATTGGGTTTTGCAAATAAGAGTTGAATTGAAATTAAATGACAAAGAACTGTAAATTATTGAGAAAATATCAATTAAAGGCACTTAGGATTGACTTCTTTCCTTATCCCTCTTTTGTAATGGCTATGTCAATTAAGAACGTCAATTAACCTAACAATGTTGATGCCACCTACTCAAATCATCCATGTTGATTCCTCACACATGAAATTCATAAGAAAACCTAATAAATGTTGATTCCTCACACAATTAAGAGATTTTCTAGCATTAGATTTAGGGTGTTAAGCAATTGATACATTCATTCCATTCTTGGCAATTAACGTAACAAATATTCTTACCGTGATCTAGGGTTCAAGATATATTTTCCAATCATACCCCAAACATCAAGAATAAATCATTCCAAAGTAAAAAGGATAAGAATAATAACATCAAAACATAGATTAATATCTCAAAATATCACCATGATACAAAAGAGTTCAAAGGAAGTGCACCGAATCCTAAGTGAATGTAGTTAGCCACTCATGTTGGCCATTACAATGCTCCAATTGATGAAGAAGTGAAGAATTGATGAACATTGGACAAAACCCTAACAGTAGTCGTGTCTCCTCCTCTCTAAGACTGCTTCCTTTTCTCAAAACACATCTTCTCTTTAAATTGAAAAAATTTGGGTTTTTGGGCTGAGTGAGAACTTTCGCTCGAGTAAGAACTTTTACTCGAGCGATAACTTTCGCTCAAGCGAAAGTAGCCTATTTTCGCTCAAGCGACAAAACGCTCGCTTGAGCAAATAAACTCCAGAGAAGAATAACTAACATTCATTCAAGCGAATTTTCCTGCGCTTGAGCGATTGACTTCCTGAGAAGAATAACTGATATTCGCTTGAGCGAGTGAATTCCAGAGAAGAATAACTAACATTCGCTCAAGCGAGAATCCATCCCGCTCGAGCGACTTTCATGCTGAAAATCTTCTTCCTTTTTATAGTTTTACTCCAATTTTGCTATCAATCATGCTCCTTACTCTTGTATCAAGGTATTCTTGAATTCATCCTATATTGGAAGAAAAATAGATTAGAATTAGCAATAGTTAATTGGTTTCATAACAATTCAAGGTATAATTATATCAACTTTTTACCACTTAACAGACATTTGTCCTATGGATGAATTGGAGTCCTTGCTGCTTTCCAGAGAGTTGCGTATTGAGAAAAATAAGAAGAATGTTCTTAGTGAAGCTCTCCAAGTTAATCTCACTCAGGTCAAGCATACATAAACTTCCTCTACTCCACAAGCCGAGCCTGTTGAAGATGACAATTCTGCTTCTTCTTTTCAACCTCAACCACCTTCTGGAAGAGGTAATCCAAACTATAGAGGAAGAGATCGTGTTGGTCGAGGTCGCGGACATTTTAGTCGAGGAGGAGGTAGTTTTCATAATATTCAATGTCAAATTTGCTACAAGATGGGACATGATGCAAGCATATGCTACTATAGAAATTCTGGACAAGATATACAATCTGCCTCTCGTCCTCCTCCACAATGGTTTCAAGGTGGTTGACCTCCCTATCCTTCACTACAATACTCTGCTTCTCATCACACAATTCCAACAATTGGTGCTCCTTCATCGCATCAATTTTCTTCTTCTGCTATGTAACCAAAAGTAGCACGTCTTCAGGCACAAAATTTGTTTCATGCTTCAATTGGTATCCTGACTCTGGTGCTTCTCACCATTTCACTTCTAATGGTGAAGTGTTTCATGACAACATTCCTCTTCAAGGTTTAGATCAAGTATTTGTAAGAAATGGCCAAGGTTTGTCAATAACTACTATTGGTTCTACTTCTTTCAAATCACCATTTAACATTCAAAAACACTTTAATCTTCATAATCTTTTATTAGTCCCTTCCATAACCAAAAACCTGGTTAATGTGATTAAGTTTGCTAAAGATAATAATGTGTTTTTTGAATTTCACCCTACTTTCTGTGTTGTAAAATCCCAAGCCACTTCTGAACCACATCTCCTGGGCACTCTTGGCAAGGATAGTCTCTACTCTTTTCCCAATATGCTTCATTCTCAAGGAACTGCATCTTCAACCAACAAGAGTTGCTCTACTATTCTTGTTATCAATTTTGTCCATTCTGTTGTAGCTGTTAATAATAATAATAATTCTGGTTCATGTTTGACCAGTTCTGGTTCTACCTTGTATCACCTTTGGTATGGTATACTAGGTCATCCTAATCAAAATATACTCAAAATTGCCTTAAACACTTGTAATGTTTCCTTACCTAGTAAATCTAATGTTGATTTCTGTAATGCTTATTGCTTGGGCAAGGCTCATAGACTTCCATCTATTTCTTCAACTTCAAATTTTACAATTCCGCTTGAACTTGTCTACAGTGACTTGTCGGGTCCCTCTCCTGTTCTTTCCTCTCATGGTCATCACTATTTCCACATTTGTGTTGATGCTTACTCCAAATTTACTTGGATTTATCCTCTCAAACAAAAATCATATGCCTATTCTGTCTTTATTCAATTAAAAAATATGGCTGAATTACAACTTAATGCTAAAATAAAGTCTGTACAAACAGTTTGGGGAGGTGAATTTCATCCTTTATACAAATTTCTTACAAATCTTGGCATTGTGCATAGAATCTCTTGTCCACACACACATCATCAAAATGGTTCAGTGGAACACAAACATCGTCATATTGTTGAAACTGGTCTTACTTTACTAGCTTAATCCAATTTACCTTTCATATTTTGGGATCATGCTTTCCACACAGCTACTTACCTCATCAATAAGCTTCCTACACCAGTCCTTCATCTTAAATCACCTCATCTTGTTCTCTTTGGTCAACACCCTGACTATAAGTTCTTGAAGGTATTCGGTTGTGCCTGTTTTCCATTTCTTCGTGTCTATAACTCTCATAAAATGTCTTTTCATTCTAAAGAGTGTGTCTTCTTGGGTTATTCATCTGATCATAAGGGTTACAAATGCCTTGCTTCTGATGGCATAATTTTTATTTCTAAGGCTGTCTTCTTCAATGAGCATTGGTTTCCATACACTGATTAATTTTTCTCCTCTCCTGTCTCAGCATCCAACCTCTCTAGCTCCTTTCCTACCTCCAAAGTTCCTTTGTTTTCTCCACCATCCTCTACTTACACTACACCAGGTTCACCTTCTCTTAACTTACCCACTTAATCTTTCTCTCAACTAGCTCCTTCATCTCACACAGCTCCTACCAATCCATCTATTCCTCCCAATGATGATTCTGCACCTTCAGCTTCTCCAACCAATCTACGACCTGTATCCCATCCTCTTAATTCACATCCCATGATTAATTGGGCAAAAGCAGGAATTTTCAAACCACGGTTACATCCTACTTTAATTTTAACTCACTTGGAACCTACTTCCTACAAATAGGCCATGACAGATCCTAAATGGTTTTCTGCTATGCAAGAGGAATATAATGCACTAATAAAAAATGGGACTTGGTCCTTAGTTCCTCTTCCTATATGTAGGCAAGCAATCAGATGCAAATGGGTGTTTCGTGTGAAAGATAATTATGATGGATCTATAAATAAGTGTAAGGCTGGGCTAGTAGCCAAGGGCTTCCATCAACAGCCTGACTTTGATTACAATGAGACCTTTTCTCCTGTAGTTAAGCTTGTCATAGTCAAAACCATCTTCTCCTTGGCTATTTTCAAAAGGTGGTCACTTCAACAACTTGATGTTAAAAATGCTTTTCTCAATGGCATTCTTGAGGAAGAAGTTTTCATGGTTCAACCTCCTGGTTTTGTCTCTTCTGACAACAGCCTAGTGTGCAGACTTCACAAGGCTCTCTATGGCCTTAAACAGGTCCCTAGAGCATGGTTTGACAGACTTTCCTTTACTCTTCTCAACTTTGGCTTTATTTACAGCAAATGTGATCCTTCTTTGTTCATTCTTAACACTACTACACACTGTGTTTACATTTTGGTTTATGTTGATGACATAATCATCATTGGCAGCTCTACATCTTATATTCAACAACTTATTAAGTCTCTCAACTCTCAATTTGCTCTCAAAGATCTTGGACAACTTGATTATTTTCTGGGTATCAAGGTTCATCATCTCTCCAATGGGTCTCTCCATCTTTCTCAAGCCAAATACATCAAAGATATTCTTGACAAAGTTAAGATGATTGATACAAAAAATATCTCTTCTCCTATGGTTGCTAATCTTAACCTCTCCAAGCATGGTGCTAATTATGTTGAAGATCCATCTTTCTACAGATCTATTGTTGGAGCACTACAATATGCCACCATAAATAGACCAGAAATATGTTTTGCAGTTAACAAAGTCTGTCAATTCATGTCTAATCCCCTAGAAGATCATTGGAAAGCTGTAAAAAGAATCCTAAGGTACTTAAAGGGCACTCCTCATCATGGCCTCTTGTTGCAGCCCTCTTCTGCTTCTTCTCTACATCTTATAGCCTTTTCTTATGCTAATTGGGCTACTGACAAAGATGACAAAAGATCAACTTCTAGTTTCTGCATCTTTTTGGGGCCAAACTTGGTATCCTGGTGGTCTAAGAAACAGACTATTGTTGCAATATCTAGTATAGAGGCAGAATACAAAAGTCTAGCCTCAACCACTGCTAAGCTTCTCTGGTTGGAGTCTCTCCTAAAAGAACTCAAGGTCCCCTATCAACCTCCTATCCTTTAATGTGATAATCTTAACACAATTTCTCTTTCCTACACTCTAGTTCTCCATGCTAGAACCAAACATATGGAGCTTGATATTTTCTTTGTAAGGGAAAAAGTGCTTAACAAAAGTCTTATTGTTTAGCACATACTAGCAAAGTTTCAGTTTACTGATGTGCTTACCAAGCCTCTATCTCCTACTCGGTTTCAAGTGCTCAGATCCAAACTCAGGGTTTTTGACAGATCAACCCTTCCCTGAATTTGAGGGGGAAATGTTAGTGAATAACTTATGATATATTACAGCTGCATTGTATTAGCCCATGTGCTTAATTAATCTGAGTCAGTTATGCTGACTCAACTTTCTGTTAATGTATTAACCCATGTGCTTATTAAAATCTGAGTCAGTTTTGCTGACTCAACATTCTGTTCAACCTTGAGAGTGTAACTATAAATATTTCTCTTCTCTTTGTATTCAATATGAATAAAAATACAAATTACAGATTTATTTCAGAAAGTTTCTCGGTTTCTATTTCTTCCTCTCAATTTCTACCAATTCTATCATATTAAAATCAATCTCATAAATAATATATTTTAAAAAAAGTTATTTAAATAAAGTCTTTTTATTAGGTTTATTTATTTAGCTAAGTTTAATATTCATACACAAAATTCAATAAAAAAAAATTGGTTTGACATAATGTAATCATTTTTCTTTTTTCATTTATTTTTTTTATTTTTCTGACTTCATGTTTTCCTCTTTTTCTCTTCTCTCACCCCATCCTATTATTCAATTTAGTAGATTAAAATTTGATAAAGTGAGTTTTTATTATTATTGAAAAATAAAAATATTTAAATGATCTATAAATATTATAATTTAATATATTATATTTTAAAAATATTATACGATAAATTTGAAATATTATAAATATTATTATTATATTATAATTATTAAGAAAAAAGATATTTATTTTAAATTAATTTTTTAATAAATATTTTTAAAAAATGACCTAATCTAACCAATTATCATAACTTAATCTAATTATAACTAGATTAAATTATTAAATAAAAAAGATATTTAACTTATAAAATTTTATATATTTTTTAATTAGATGAATAATTATTTATTATGATAAAAAAATTTAAATTAATTATTTATTGTCATCGTATTTTTAAATAATTATTTAATATTTTTTTTAGTTTTATTATTATTTTAAAATATTTATTTTAACATATTTTTATATAGTTTAATATAGTAGTTTAATTAAAAGAATAAGTGAAAGAGGAGAGAGAAAAATAAATGTAAGATAGAAAAGATAGAAATAAGGAGTGAATGAGTAAGAGAAAAAATAAAAAAGATTTATGATAAAACGAAGAAAAACTATTTATGAACAATAAATATATTTACTTAAATAAATAAATAAATTGTACTTAGCTAAATAAATTATTAAATATTTTATTTGAATAAATTTTTTAAAAATATATTATTATATGATTCATTTTTAAAATATAAAATATGAATAGCTAACGTTTAATAATTGCTAAATACCATTTTTTTAAAAGCTAAATTTTAATAATCTTTTAATTTCTGATAGGTCATTACGCGTTGTGAAAAAGATTTTAAAATGTAAAATTTAGCAATAAAATTTAAAGGATTGATAAATTACATGAAAGTTAAAAAAAAAAAATTTATCATACAATATAAAAAAAGGTTGAATATGATGGATTCACACAATGTAATAGATAAATAGTAATGAAAATTTTTTATAGAACCAAAGTATTCACAAAACACTATTGAAGATGATGAGAAAGTATTGGTAGCAGAAATTGAAGAGAGAGGGGTTGGATTGATTTTATTCTTCCTTTTTTTCCAAAGAGAATCTAATCTCAAACACTGTTATATTGAGATGAAAAGTGATTTTAAACCTAAAAATTTATATACATATTACTTAAATCATTTTACCACAATATCGTATTCTAATGAACTATTTCACTAAGTATGGCTAGAGTAATTTAGTGCATCTTAAGTTAAAATAATTGTTTAAGAATAAAAATTAATATTTGACTGTAAGTCTTAAAAAAATTATTTAAAATTGAAAAAAAAATTAAAATTAAAAAAATACTTATATAAATAATTTTAATTAATTTTTAAGTAATTTGTATATAGAATTCATAAAAAAATATTTTTTTATTTATAAACTATTCTTATTAATAGTTCCTTTTATCGGACAAATATGTCTATATATTTACAATTATATTGCATATAAGATAAATTAAACTAAATACACATCTAAAGTTTCTGTGTTATATTTATGTTCTTTATGGAATATTTTGATTTAATTAATAGTTTAGACATATAATTGTATTAATTATTTGAAAAAAATAAATTTAAAACAAAATTCAAGCATGTTTGTCTTTTAACAATGTCATACATAGAAATAATGAAATAACATTATCCAAAAAAAGTATGATGGCGAAAAGAATAGAGAAACACGTGTTTGGTGGTATTTAGTTTGAAGAAATAAATGGTATACTTAAAAAGTAGTTAAAAGTAATAAGGAAATCGAAAATAAAGAAATGAATTTAAAAAGAAAATGAAAATGAACTGTATAAAGCAAAAGCATGAAAGAATTTATGAGAAAGACAAAAGGGTGGGTGTCGTAGCTGATGTCACCAACATCTACCTACCCAAACCGCTCAATGTTCGCTTCCTCTTCTGTTCCTGTCTTTGTGCCGTAGGCCCCACTCCCCACCAAACACCTTTTCCTACCTATCTATTTTTTCTCTTCTTTTTATAACTATTTTACTCAATCAAATTTCTTTTCAACTAATTTCTTTTTTTAATTCACAACTGTACTGTTTTACTCATTTTTCTCTTTTTTATTTATTTCATTTATTATGCACCTTAATTTTTTATTTTTTATTTAATTTTTATCTATGCCATTCATTGCTTCTTATCTATACATGTCATGGAATGTGATTTATTTTTTGAATATTTGGAAACATTCTGCCCAACCACGTGCCGTGGGCCACGTCCCTTTGTAAATGTTATATTTGAATATCGGTTCAAAACTTCAACCTAATGCATTAAGCATGCTATTAAGTAATATGCTTAATTAAACATCATTGCTAGAAATTAAACATGTTAAAAGTCTAAGCTTGTTTTTCACGACAAGTGCAATGCATTGATCAACTTTTATTTTTGATGATACAGAATTTGTAAATAACAAAACTCCCTCATGCATTATTGATTACAGAAAATTTATTAGTCTCTTTTGTGTATGTTACTTGCGTTTGTGAATGAGCAAATTCGGATTAATACACATCTATAATAATAACAATAATAGTTTGGTTTCTAGAAGACGGAAAACTTCAAACAAAACCTAATCATACTAAAATAAACCTTCATTTTTTTGTTGGCTATTTATTTAAAGCTTGGGAATTATCTTTATTCAATCAGCAAAGTAAGACTTCAACTTTGATTTTGTTTCCGTTGAGAATTCAAAGGCTGACCTCAATTATTATTTGAGCATCTTGTGTCGAACCAAACTGCAACATTAGACTCACCATTTTTTTTTGTCTTTCCAAGTCTACGTACAAAGTTAGCTGTAGGAGTATGTGGTATGCTTTACAGTACATAAACAACATATCTGCATTACGTAGATGAAGAAGGAGGATAGAGGAATGAATTGATTGTAGGAGATATGAATATGAATGTATGAATGGATGTGAAGGAAAGTTTGTGGTGGAGTTTTCCCATAATTGTGTTGTTCCTGTGACAGTAAGTGGTAGGTATGCATTCAAAAGCTGTCTCCTACCTAAACAGTGGCTATAAGATATCAGTAAGATCATGAATTGAATTGGGTTTGTGTAGTAGCTTCATTTTCTTGTGGCCTCAGCTAGGTAACTTCACCAGTGATCACTGTCTTGCTGCTGCCACTGCTCCTCACTGTAGAGGATATCTGTAAAACTTACTGTGACTTACCAAACTTAGTTAATGTCTAACAACTCATTACTCACCCACCACTCCTACGCCAGAATATTCAATTTTTACCCAATCATAACTACTTCCCTCTTTATTATATATGTGCCTTTTTCATCTCAAAATTACTCCACCCAACTTCATTATATTCGCCATTCTAATATTTTATTTTATATGGTTAGAGACGTACGTTATTTAAACATATTGTCTCATCTTAGTATGCAAGTTAGTATTATGCAAGTTAGTATTAAGAAGAAGAAGAAGGAGGAATGGTATATATATATTTTTTAATTTTTAGTATCCTAACTAACCAATTGACCAATTTTCATTAATAACTATAACTTTTGTTTGCATTTTAATTATATAAATTAATTGGGCCATTAAATATTAGCAAACATTATTACTTAAAATATTAATAATGTATTAGTTTATTATTTATTGACTGACCAGTTATATTTTTTGTTAAACATTATCAAACGTAACATATTAGTTATTCACTTTTGATCAGGTATTTTTATTTATAATAAAAGAGGATAATTGAACTATGGTTTAACAGAGGAATACTCAATAATTTTGAGTTATGGTAAGAATAATGGGAAAAAAAATCCAACTAACTGTGACTAAAACAACATTTATCTTTTCTTCTACATATAGACATTAAAAAACCAATTAATAAATGTGTGCAAAAGGCAACAAGTCAACATTTTACAATTGTATTAAATGAAATTTAACAATATTATATAAAAAAGAAAAGTAACAACGATATAAAGACCGTATTTTTTTATTATTGTATAAAATTAAAAATTGATCATGTTATATGAAAAAAAATACATTATTTTATCTTAAAATTAGTATCATTATAACATCGTACATAGTTTGTTTTTATTTGTATTAAGATACTACTTCCTAAATTAAAATTAAACCACATATATATTTTTATGTTCAAAATAGTGGAACCACATGTATGCTTTGGAACAGTATTAATAGATTATGAGTTTTAATCGCTTAGCCCCATTAAACATTTATTAGAGTGTTTGCAAAGTAAAGCACAAAACCAGTTTTCATGAGGCTATAATTTAACATTCAGCCAAATCTCGATGAAACAGAGAAGTTAAGAATTCAAAATTCAATAAAAGATGAAAACCAAAATGCAAAATTAGAGGCAAAAATTTATCTAGAATTTTCTCAAAATTTGGGATTCTACAACTACTATTTCCATGTTAACAAAGGGAAGTCACAACAATTAACATGACATTCATGTTCTAAATATTCATGGGTCTGTAAAATCTGTATAGATTACTATCTGTGGCAGTTGTAGTAACCCTGGTAGTGGTGGTAGCAGTAGCACCCATGCCTTTGCAATAACAAGCTTGGTCGCTTTGAAGCCCTAGACTGTAACAAAGACAAACACCTTGGCCAGTAATGTTCCCATACCAGTGGTACAACACATGCGGTTTTTGATCATGCTCTTCCGCTTTCAACTTTTCTGGGTTCACCGAAGAAGAAACTTGGTGAGAGGGAAGACCAATGGAAAGGTCCAAGTTGAGTTGATGGTGAGGGAACGATTCTTCCACGGTCACGCCGCTGCTGCTGTTAGAATCTTCATCGGTTCCAACCTTTGTTGTGGTGTTGGCATAAGCACTATTAGTCACCAACTGAAAACCGTTGCTGTTGTTATTGTTGTTGGTAATAACGACATCATGGGTGGTGTTGGTGGTGGTGTTGGAGCTGCTAATGCTGTCGCTGTTTATTTTTTTGTTGGATGACGACGTGGCCACGGGGACTGTGGCGGTGGAGGGAGACGGAACAGCGGCGGTTGTCGGAGTGGCGGAGGCGGCGTTGAGTGGCCGATGGGTTTGCGGGTCGATTCCGCGGCTGTAGAGTTTCCGCTTGATGTGAGTGTTCCAGTAGTTTTTGATTTCGTTATCGGTTCTTCCCGGTAATCTTGCAGCGATCAAAGACCATCTGAGAAAATCCAAAAGAAAAAAGAAAAATCAGAATTTTTCATTGGGAAAATTGAAACGATGGTTTCGGAAAGAACGAATAGGTAAAAATTGTTTTTTTTTTTTTCGGTAAATGACGTGACAGTTTGAGATTAGAAAGAATAACGAGGAAGAGGAAGAGAAAGATGGGGTTGCCGGGTTTGTGTTCATACTTGTTTCCAAGTAAGCTGTGGAGGTTAATGATGAGTTCGTCTTCATCTTCAGTGAAGTTGCCTCTCTTTAGATCAGGTCTGAGGTAATTTATCCATCTGAGTCTGCAACTCTTGCCACATCTGAGCAATCCTGTGATGAGAAATGGGGTTAGTGTAAAAGAAAGAAACAAGGTACATTTTTTAATTGGATGGATGATTAATATTGAAGAATGATGAGATTTAAGATGTAGTTACCAGCAGCTTTAGGGAGGGATCTCCAACAACCTTCACCATGGAGTTTGATGTAGTTGATGAGGCGTTCGTCTTCTTCTTTGGTCCAAGCCCCTTTGTTTGTGTGTTCTTTCTCACAACAAGGAGATCTACCCATGGTTGTGGTTGGTTGGTGAGGGTGAGAGGGAGAGAGAGAGAGAATAAGATTTGTTGTGATGTGCAGTGGTGTGTGTGTGTGGAGGAATGGAAGCTGGAAAGTAATTGGTGAGAAAAGGGGGTGGGAGGAATATAAATGGGGGGTGGTGGAGAACAAGAGGAGGTGCAATTGACTCGGGGACCTTCTTTTTCTGAGAAGTAATGTAATGCAAGAGAAAGAGGAAGAGAGAGTATTTGACCGAGTTGGTGAGAAAGACGAGTGGTTACAATTAAGTTAGTGCTGGATTTGGTAGGTAGCTCTGCTTTTCATGTTCCTCAACTTTTTTTCTCTCTCTCCCTCTTTCTTCCTATTTTCATCTCTCCCCCTCTTCTTTCTTTTATTCCCACTTTCGCCTCTTCATCTAATTCACCAGGTGCATCTAACTAACTACTTTCTTTTTAACTTTATTTCTTCTGTTTCAGCCTAATAATCACTTTAAAAGTTGTATGAATAAAAAAAATTATAAATATTTATTAAAAATGATCACTCAAATTCTTCACTTTAAGCATTGCTGTATCATTAGTAGTTTTTGTAATCAAAACAATTTTTGTAGTATCACTCAAAAACAAAACAATTTGCAGGATCTAGGTATTTATCAAAACGAAATCAACATCTATTTTAGTTCATTTGATTGAGGTTATTTGTACCACTTAACAGATTTCTTCATATATAACGTGATTTTAAATGTTTAAAATTAAATGACTGCAACCAATATCTTTATATTTTACTAATAAAGGTAAAAATATGTATGTTTGTGCTGTGATATAACCAAAATCACTGTTAATAATACTTTAAATTTATTAAATAATTGAACAACTATTTTAAATTAAAATATAATAAAATATTCAAAATTATAAATAAAATATCATATAACTAAAAATATATTTTATAATATATATATATATATATATATATATATATATATATAATTGATATAAAAAAATTATTAATAAATTGATCAGTTTAACACATTAGTATATATAATTTATATTAAAAAATTAGTAATAAATTAATCCCTTAATATATTAGTGTGTTTTCTAATAAAATAAACTAAAATATATAATTCGTTGTAGTTACAGATCAATTGGTTCAATTAGAGACGAAGAAGATTTAAATAAGATAAATTAACTCGTTTTACTATATATATAATTATATATATATATATTTAAATATTAATTTTAAAAAGTTAAAAAAATACATATTCTAATCAAAAGAATCATCTTTAAACAATGAAATATAAATTAGTATTTTTCATGAATCTTTAGTTACCCATGTTAAAAATGAAAACCATTCATTTTGAACATCTAGACTTTTTTTGTAAAAATAATTATATATTATCACAAGCTGTGCAATTTCGAAGCTTTCATATTCCAATATCTTGTAACTAAGTTTCTTGCAAGTTACAAATACCATTATTTATAGAAAAAGAAAAAGAAAAAAGCCCAGAAAAAACAACTATCCTCAATCACTTTGACAACCTTAATTTAAGGTACCATTTTGGTTGAGGAAGACGCAGAGAAGCATCAAATGTTTATGAGAAAATTAGTAAATGCATAAGATGCACATCAAGTTGTTTTTATTGATCACCAATCAACAGAAAAGATTTTTGGATTTGGATGTAGATGATGTTAGGTGCAAAGTCAACGGAAAAGAATTTTTGGTTTTTGATTTAGGTAAGGTTTGGTGCAACGAATATTTTATGTTTCTAACTCGATTACACTCATTATTTACAGAAAGAAAAGGTGATGATGAGAAAGTTGATTATTTGTTTGCTTTTTAGAAAATGACATCGTTTGTTGTTTTAATTTTATATACTAGAAGTGACTTGTTATATTATTAACGAATTTCATTCACTCATTTAATTAATTCAACCATAATAATATTTTAAGAAATATGTTTCACTAATTAAGTTAAAAGTTTCATTTTAATAAGATTTCAATTGATTTAAATTTGTTCATATTTGATACTCTTATATGTGACTATTGTATTAAGTAAATGATGGTTGAAATAGAGAGATAAATGCTTAACCAGTTTCTTTATAATCGAAAATATATTTTAAATTTTATTTGATATTAAGGTTAAAAATTCTCTGAACTGAAAGGAAAAAAAAACTAAACCTCAATTTGTTAAAGGTTTAATCAGAATAACTTAATATATTTCGTAAAATTAGCTAAAAATCATACATCATCTTTCCCACAATCATAATTAATTTCAGTAAGAATCTAAATTTTAAATTGATTCACATTTGAATGAAATATTTTTTTTCTAGTTCATTTTTAAATTAACTATGTTTTCTACACCAACCAAAGTAAAACGTTTATGGAAAACGTGAGATTAAAAATTTATTATTTTAAAAATCGAATATTCATACTTCTTGTTAATATATATGTGTGAAAGAGGATCATATTGTAGTCGTTACGTGAGAAAGAGAAATTAGTAACCAAAAATTGCTAAACCAGCTTATTTTAAGGTATTTATAATTTAGCTTTTTAATTATATAAGTATTGGAAGACTTTTACAAAGTGTTATTAAATTATACAATATCTTAAAATTTTCTAATTAAAATAAAATTACATCTTTATACTTTCATTTTGTGTTATAAATTATACTAAACTTTATCAAATTTAAAAAGTATTAAATAGACAACAAGAGATTGAATATAAAAACTAGAAAATAGAAGGTAGCATCTTAAAGAATAATACTACTTGAAATATGATTAAGAAAAAGTAAAATTTGTTTAGTACACGCAGAGTAGAAGGAGCAAGGGTTAATGAACGAAGACACAGGTAAAAAAAGAAAAAGAAAAATTAAAACTATACCTAACGACAAAATAAAAGGTACTAAGAGGTAGGAGAAGAAAAGCATTTTGCCCCCACATGAGTGAGTGAGTGAGTGAGTGTGAAGTTTAAAATGTGGCAATGCACACCAAACATTTTGTTGAGTACAAAACCAAAACCCAGTCTTATTATCTTCCCCCAAGTTTTTTAATGTACACTGTTTTCTAACTACTTGCTTTCTTATTATTATTTGTCCTGTTTTGTATTGTGATAAGGGAGGTTTCTAGAAGCATGTCTCAACTCTCAACTCACTCCACTTACTCTTGTCAATTCAGGTTGGATACAAGTTACTGACGTCCCCTACCATCCATGGTTGAGATTGCCACCTAGTGCTCATCAACAGTATCCCTTTCTTTCACCCACTACCCTCATTATTCAAATCATCAAATCAATTCAATCTCAACCCTAAAACAGTCTACTTTATTATTGTATCAATAATATTATTAACTTTATTTTCAATGCTTTCTATTTTTTCCCAACATCGCATATGGTTAAATTTATTGACACAATGGGTGACATGGTTTCAACCTGTTGACCACAAAAATAAGTTAAATGTGATGGAGTGTATATTAACATAAGTTGGGGAGATTTTTATTGATGTTATGGAAGAAATATTAGAGTGTATATATATTAGATGTATTGGAAGAAAGAAAAAGTGATGGAGTGGTCCCATTGCTTAGTAGGAAACATACGTTGATTGATGTGTGGAGTGTGTTGTGAGTTAAGGTCCCGTGAGAAGAAGAAGGTTTAGAAGATGATATATATGGGTGTGGAAGTGTGAGGTCAGAAGAATACTTGTTGAATTGATCTAGTTATAATATTGGTAATGATGGGTATCTTGATCAATATTTGTCATTTTCAAAGTTCAACCAACCTCCTTTACCATCCAACACAGTTATGCCATTCTGAGCCGGCCATGTCAATTTTTTTCATTTTTTTTTATGGACATGGTTGGTAAGCCTCACCTTCCTACCTTAGTTTTTTGTTGCTTCTAGAAGCACTACAACAAAATTACCCTTTAAAATAAGGGGAAGAATCTGCAAGGTTGGTGACCCACCTCCTTCCCCACATGCTTCTCCCACCTCATCATCCATTGGAATGACCTGGGCCATTCATTTCTTCATGCCACACTCCAATACACTCATCATCATGCTTTTCAACTTCTTCCCCTTCATTATATTATATTTTCTTAATCATGGAATTGCTATTATTCTTATCTTGGAGGAGTATTTTGACTGTGACCAAGGGTCTATTAATTTGTCACCACTGGCAGTGAGAGATCTCGTGATGTGGCCCTGCATGATGGAGATTAGATTAGGAACACCCCAAAAAGTGAAGAACCAATGTAATTTGCAATTGTTCAACGCATGTTGTTGCGCATATATTCCATAATTCTAAAATCATTAAAAGGGCATCATATTTTGTTGACTCTTTCTTCCACGTTCACAAAACCAATCCATGTCTTAATTCATCTCAGCCTTTGTTGTCTCTCTCTCTCAACTGCCTAATTCCAACATGCCAATTCATTTTCTAGGGATATAATTCCAACACACCCTCTCTACCTTTTATATTAATATATATACATATACATATATCTTTGTAAATCTTTTTAACCACCCAACTAGATATGCAGAATCCGATTCCATCTCCATCCTCAATTTTCAACACCTTATTAGTTAATAACATGCACTTTATATGCATGTAGTAACAATTAGGTATGTGTGAACCAATAATATTATTTTTGTCAAGTTTAATAATCTCTTGTACAAAATTTCCCCATAGGTAGTGATAAATGTTCAACCCCACCTCTAGTAAACGATGACTAGGGTTTGTCGCGGTGGTGGTGTGTATTTTGAGGTTAGGATCTAGACATGTCACACACAATGTTTTTTGTCTCATCTCATCAAGACCTAACAAACCTATTCAATGTTTTGGGAACATGGTAAACAAATAGTCTATCACTATACATGGCCCCAGAGTCAAAGTTCAAACCCTTAACGGCAAGCAAGACACTATTGACTATTGAGAAGTTGAGAATTTTGGGATGAGGACAAAGAAGACCAACTAAAAAACTTTGTTGCCCATCATCTATGTTACCTAACAAAGTTGGGTCGTGTGTTTAATTACATTTAAAAACAATATTTGCACTTCTCTTATCGGCTGTACCTTTTGCTTTTGGTCAACTTCCAGAAGTAATGCTCTCTAGGGTTCCATCGTCGCATTAATTGCTTTCGGCCTCAAAATGTAAAGCCCATCAAACTTTCACTTGGGCTTCACAATGCTGGAAACAACTAGGCCCAGTTGTTAATATCGGTCATATCCCACCCAACCCACCATTCTTTCATTCTTTGTACATACATTTTTGCACCTTCCTTCAAGGTTAGAGTAAATCGTTTTCATCAAACCCCTATTTGCTCTTTGGTCTCTGAAATTATATATTAAGTGATGTTGTACATTCTTTTTAAATCAAATTCTTAAAACTATTGGTTGTTTCATCTAACTTTTTAAATTTAACAATTATTATTGAGTACATGTCAATATTATTACTGAAACTAGTATATCAAAGTTGAAATAAAATTATTGATATATTTTAACGTGTTACATCTTCAAGGACAAAACAGCAACAACAACATTAGCAGTAATAATACTACAAGAAAGAGATGAAAAAGGTGCAGTTTCACTGCTTTTGGTGCCATGAAAGCGAAACATACAACACTAGAAAACTGCAGTTACAAGAAGTGACAAATTAAATTGAAGTCAAAGCACAACACATAAAACCAACCAAACTGAACCTAGAGAAGCCCAACTGGTTAAGGGGTGGTTATTATTTTTGAATCCCAGAAACAAGAAGGTGAAAGAGCAGTGAGAGATGAAATTGCATGGAGCAACTAACAGTGCCTGGTGCAGAAACAGCGTCTACGAAATCCGCCACACTTTCCACTATTGAAGCCTTCAACATGGCAAACCGAAGCACAGTTATGGTCGCTGAGGCACATCCCTTTAAATCGATGGCTCTTTGACTCACAGTGTCTTCCCTCCGTTTGCACCATCCTCTGCATTAATTATCACAACAAACACAGTTATAATTACGTATATATTCCTATTGAATCGTATATAATTGCATACATAGAGGCTTACGAGAAGCAAGGAGAATCAACAACATGAAGAAAAACCCAACTCTTGCCTTGTCCATTGCTACTTACGTACCACCCTCACCTAGATCAATATAAACAAAGGAGTGTTTCTCCCATCTATTTATAGCTAGAATAGAAAGTAGTTAACAGTAAGTACCAGAAATTTCTAAAACTAGACGTAAACCCAAGTTTGCTAAACGATAGTTTTGGTCACTGAAGTTTACCAATGTTAGAGATATTGGTTATTATCTACAGATTATAGTTTTACTGGTTCTTAGTAGGGTTTACTTTTAAAAAGGTTAATTAAAGATATCAATAAAAAATGTACTAGATTTGTGTACTATGTTGAGTCGGAGGAGTGAAATGTTGGTTAAGGAATCTATTCACGTGAAAGGAGCGACCGACATGAGTGTCCAGGTGTAGCAGAAAGTGGTGGGTAACTGGGCTCACATAGTTTTAAGAAGGACATGTAATGCATCGAAAAGGGCACGTATTGTGGTAACCGCTAGAGAGAAAAGAAAGATAGAGAGAGTTGAATCTGGACAAAAGATTGAGAAAACAAGAATTGTAAAGCTGGAAAGAGGATATGGACAGTGATGAAGATCAGAATCTTAAGCTTATAATTAATTTGTCTAAAAAATGTGGTCATTTTCTTAATTTAAATAAAAGTATTTTAAAGGAATATAATTTATTAGTTTGTTGAACGAAAAAAAAAGAAAGAAAAGATCCACTCGTAAAAAGATTTCGTTTAAGTAAGCGTAAAAAAGAATAAAAATATAAAAAAAAATAGAAAAGTTTTTGAAGTATAATGAATATTAAACATGAGATTATATAAGAGTACAATCATTCTATTACTAGGACTCTCACAAGAATAATATTTAAGTGATCATTTATATTTGGTTAATGTTGATTATTATTTTATTAATGTAATATCATGTATAATTAAGTAATACATTATATTAATTATGTTTTATTATCGTAATAATATTTAAAGATATTAAATGAAAAAAATATTATTTTTAAACGTAATAAATACAAAAATTCTTGTAAATACATAATTCTTTTCCGTCCAAAGTCAAACTTTAGTATAGATAAATAAGCGGTGTAATAAATCTCGTCTATAAAAGTTTATAAAACTTTGAGTGAATTTGTGTTAGTTTTTTATTTATATAAGTAAATTGTTTTTCTTTATTGTTGGTGTAACTAAGTTTATTTAACAATTACAATTTTTTTTAATACTTGTTTTTTAATTGATAAAGTATTATTAAGGCAAATTTATTTTGAAAAACGATAAATTTATGCTTTATCTAGAGTTATGATCCAAATGTATTCAAAGTAGAGAAATATCTTTTTGAAATATACATCACGTACATGTTATAAATGTATGATAATATATTCGATTTGGTGGTATCATGTGTGATGACATATTATTATTATGATGCAATGATGAACTCAGATAATTGTTACGGTGTAATGATGTGTTTAGATAATTGTTATACCGTAATGAGATGCTTGGATAATACCTAATTTAGTTTTAATGTATAACTTGGATAATTTGAGATGAAATTGAATTAACTCTTTTTATTTGTTTAAGATGAGATAGAAAGACTCCATCTTATTTATGTACTGTGGTAGCTGCCTCCAATAATAACTTGCAATAGTTACGATTATTGACAACGTGATGTAATAGTTCCACCCTTTCACATTAGCTTTGTGCTAAATAAAAATTATTATGACAAGTTTAGTAGGCTTCATCCTTTCACACAAACTTACTAACAGGCAAAAAAATGTATTATGACAAGTTCGATAGGCTTTGCCTTATCACACTAGCTTTTTGTTTAGAGAATGTTTTTGACAAAGTATAAATTTATCTTCCTGATGTAGTTACTAGCACACCATTTTACGTTTGAGGAGATAATTTGTTGAATAACTCTTCTAACTTATATATCTTGTATTAAATCAATATTAGTACTAGAATATTTATATCATATTTTATCATATCAAAATAGCATTTAACTCTGTGTGTAAATATTTATATATTGGCCATGATATTTTCAATCTTTTTTTTTTTCATCTATTATGATTCTTGTGTGTGATTTTCAATAGGAAAATATTTATATATTCGTCATGAGTGTGACGTATGCTTTTTATCGTGCAAGAAAACTTCGTAACAAAGTTTTCCTCATGCACAGTAAATTTTTTTTCTTTTATATGTTCGAAGGGGGATGAATGGTTTCTGCGGGAAATTCTTCCTCCCATATCACATGTTCCTCATTCTTCTTCTTCTATTGTCTAAATTTCAAGCAACGAGACTCTACTCGTGCAGGATCTGGTGAAACGGGAGAGAACTTAAATTATGTGGGAAAGCTTCGGTAGAAATACCATACCAGGTAAGGAGAAATTTAATTCATTCAATATATGAAATTGAATTGTTGGGTACTCTGTGAATATCGTATGAATAAGGAATAGGAGTAGAGATATGAATTATTTGAATGTCTGATTTTGAAGAATTTCTGATTCTGACGAACTGTTCACCGTTTGAAAGTTTTTGAAATTCTTGAAATTAAGGATGAATTATATAATAAAATTGTTGTTTTTAACTTAAATTGAACATGTTTATGGTTTAATTTTGATTTGGAACTAATTTGGGTGATTGAAACTGAGAAATTGAAACCTGGATTTTGAAAATGGCGTACTTGGAGGTGATTACTATTCATATTTTGAAAAGTTTTAAATATTGATTAAATTCTTGAAATTAAGGATGAATTATATGGTAAAATTGTTGTTTTCAACTTAAATTAGATATAATTCATGTTTAATTTCGATTTGGGACTAGTTTGGTTGTCTAAAATTGAGTAATTTGAAATCTGCCAAAATCTGCAAATTTTGACACTGTTACTGGGCGAAGGAAGAAGAAAGGGATATGGTGGGGATTTTTTTTAAAAGATCAAGGGTAAAATAGTCATTTTACATCCTAGGGACATAAATGGAATTTTTGAAAATTTTCAAGGGTAAAATAATCATTTTTGGGACATGGAAGGAATTTTTGAAAATGTCCAAGGGCAAAATAGTCATTTTCGGGACATGGAAGGAATTTTAAAAAATGTCCAAGGATAAAATAGTCATTTAAGGACATACATGGAATTTTAAGAAAAGATTAAGGGAAAAAATAGTAATTTAATGATTTCAAAAATGATTTCGAAAATAGTTTCGGAAATGATTTCAGAAATGATTTCGGAAATGATTTCGGAAATGATTTTAGAAAAATATATATATAAAGAGAGAGAGAGAATGAAAGTAGTGTGTTGTGACGTGTGTGGGTCAGACTGAGCCTGAGGGCTGATGCCCAGAATCAGTCCTGAGACGTTATATATTGGCTAGACTGAGCCGGAGGGTTGGTGCCAGAATCAGTCAAATACTATTTTTATTGACTCGAATGAGCCGTGAGGACAGGTGGTCCAGAATCCGGCAAATGTGAATAAATTTTGTTATGTTTGAATGGTACCCGGGGTGGTACAGAGTACATTAGTGTAATAACTATGTCGGAGGATTCTGAATGAGGTCCCAGACTTCACTGATTGGTCGGGTCAGGTAGACTACGAGATCAGGTGGTGAGAAGTCGATGGGGGGATGACTGGTGGCGCGCTCGGAGGGGTACTCCAGTATGAGTGATGAAGGGCGCCAGTAATCCTACTCTGTGTGGAGGGTGGTCAGAATGGTACTGCGGGTACCGATCACAATGTGCCCACAGATGATAGCCTCTGAGTTCGGGCATAGTTAGGGTATACTTCCGGAAGGTGTCTTAGTGTGTTGATAATTTTGTAATTGATCATAATATATAATTATTATTTCTATATCTGTTTTATTATATTGAATGATTTAATACTTACCCCTATTTTTCCATGTGGATGGGACTGCGATGATCACTTTTATGCGGGAGCAGATCAGGAGTTGAGAGATGGTGATGTGACTACTGGACAACAAGGATAGTTCAGTGGGATAGCTTCGAGGGAGCTACTTTTACATGTATAATATATAAATAAATTATATTACTATATTTTGAAGTTCCGTTAGTGAACTGGAATTTCAATATATGTTACAATTACAGTAATATAATGTAAAATAAATGTTGTTATTTACTTGTTTACTACTTTGCGAAGACATCATTATAGTAGCGATTTCTATGGTTGTTACAATAGTGGTATCATAGCGGTAGTATCCTTGTAAATTTGTGAGGATGGGTAGTGACCCTATGATAAGTCTGTTGTGATTATACTCTGATATGTGAGTGTGTGTGAATGTTTGCTCTGTATTGATGGTTGCATTTGATATAGGATGGCACCGCGACCTCCTACTCCTACTCCTACTCCACTGAGTGTAGATGCCCTAGCCAGGGCAATGGAAATGTTGGCAGCTGCAGGCTACCTACCCGCAGTGAGGCCAACTATGACATCATCCTCTATTGGATTTCACCAATCAGAGCAGATGGGACTGACTGAGTTCATGAGGCATAATCCGCCTCGTTTTGGAGGAGATTTGGGTCCAGATGCAGCAGAGAAGTGGTTGCGTGAAGTGGAGAAGATTTTTGAGGCTACCTTATGCCCAGAAGATAAGAAATTGACATTTGAAAAATACTTACTAGTGGATGAGGTTGAGTTCTGGTGGTCAGGGACTCAAAGGATGGTGATTGCACGTGGGGAGGTGTGTAATTGGGAAACCTTCCGTGAGAGGTTTTTGGAGAAATACTTCCTTGACAGTGTTAGATTTCGGAAGGAGACTGAGTTCCTGAGTCTGAGATAGAGTAATATGACGGTGCATGATTACGTCGTACGATTTGAACACTTATCTTGTTTCTACACAAGTACATCTTCAGAATAGTGGCATTGTAGGAAGTTTGAGGAAGGCTTGAGGGCTGAGATCATGCTCATGGTGGTTCCTTTCTCTATCAGGAGATTCCCAAAGCTGGTGGAGAAAGCGAAGACAATAGAGAGATGCCAAGAGAGAGGAGTCAGAGTGATGAGGACCCACCCAAGTGGGGTCCCAAGTGGGAGTAGTAGATCAGAGAGGAGGATGCCTTATTCACGCCCCCAGTCCTCTAGGAGTGGCAGTGTTATCCCAGCACCTCAATCATCAGGATCTGTATCCGGGGTAAAATGTTTTCAATGTGGAGGCCCTCATTACAGGAATCAGTGCCCACAGAATGCCTTCACTAATCCTTCCCAGACTTCTCGGGCAGGTCTTTGCTACACTTGCCAGAAGCCAGAATATATGGCTAGAGACTGTCCACAGAAGCTCAATGCTATAGTCTCAGCTGAGGCATCATTAGCACCCAGGGGGAGTGACGCGAAACCTAGAGCTGCAGGACGGGTGTTTGCCTTGTCAGGAGCAGAGGTGTCGCCGCCGTCAAAAAAATGAGGGCGGTCGGAGCGACGCAATGGTTTTCAACTTTCCGTTTTTCGCGTTTTTATTAGTGGTTACAACGCCTTTAGGTTGTCCGATAACTGGGCTGAACCTAGGGGCAAGGTTTTCGAAAGAGCGCTCTTGGATTGTCCGATAACCGGACTAATCCAAGAGCTAGTTTTGGAGGGTTCTTTGGAGTCGCCACCGACGTTTTTACCGGAAACATCGGAAAAGGATTTAAAAGGCGTTGGTTTTCGAAAAACCAACTTTGGTCATTAGAACCAGAGTTGGGTAAGGGAGTTAGTTACGCGTAAAGGAAGTGTTAGTTCCTTTACGACGCCCCTTTCGGGTTCCCTATGATAGGCTAACTACTTTGAATAAATAAACCGGAAAATACGCTTTTACCCTTTATTTCGCAGAATTTAAAGTTATGACTACATGGCCCTAATCTCTATTGCACAATTTAGAATTAAAGCGGTAAAAGTAGAGAGAGAGAGAGAGAGTAAACCTCCGAAGCAAGCTTTTATATTAATCTTTGCAAAAAATAGGGTGCTTTGTGGCAGCCCTTCACTCTACACAGCACCGGAAAACCTCTCGAAATGCTAAAAAATACTCTTAGAAACGCTCAGAAACTCCGAAAATGCTTTGAAGGGGTTCTAGAGAGAGAATTTGAAGTGATTTCTAGAGAGAAGGAGGAAGAACTTGTTGGAAATGAGGGGAATAGGGGCCCTATTTATAGGGATTCGCGCCTGTCAGGTCGAGACGGGCCGTCTCGTCTGACAAGGTCGAGACGACGGTCTCGCCATTCACGAGTGGCGAGACGGCCGTCTCGCCAAACGAGACGGCGGTCTCGCCATTCGCGCAAGGCGAGACGGCGGTCTCGAATCCGAGACGGCGGTCTCGACCTTAAAAGGCGAAAATCCTTATTTTTGGACCAAAAAATCCCTCCTATCCTAGTATGGGACCTAATAGTCTCTCCTAGTGGCTTCTTAGGCTTCATCCATCTTTGAATAGACGGTTTTCTGATCTCTATTATGAGGCCGGGCAAGATTAGGGGTCTACAGCTACCCCCCCTTTACTGACCAGTCGGCTGTTGGCCTGTTGTGCCGAGAAGAACGACTGGAAGGTAAAAGAGTTGACCCTCTTGCCCGGTTACCCTTCAGATGTTTCGTCTTGTGGCGGTTGATCTTCTGGGGAAAGTGTGTGTCATTCACCTCCAGGATACTCCTTCTGACGGTAGCCGATCCCTTTGGTTGACACGTGGTAGAACCTTAGGATACTCCTTCTGACGGTAGCCAATCCTTCGGTTGATGGGTATAAACCCCCCATCAAGCTGGTAGTTGCAGTCCGCTGTGTGTTGGACTGGATGGGTATGAACCCCCCATCAGGCTGGTACAGTCCGTTGTGTGTTGGACTGGTGGTAGTGGCGTCTTACTGTTCAGGTGGCTCATGCGCCGGTTAGACACTCCTTGTGTGCTGGTTGATAGGTATGAACCCCCTATCAGGCTGGTACAGTCCACTACGTAGGACTGGTGGTGGTGGCGGCTTACTGCTCAATCGCTCATGCGCCGTCTGTTGAGATGTGTTCTTTTTGTCTTTGTTTGTATTTGGTCGTCCGGTTTATGTCGGGGATTTTGTTGGTGTTCATCCAACTTTGTTGGTTGCCGGGGATTCTTTGTTTTTGATCTTTTGGTAGTGATGATTACCCGACTCTTGCTGGCTGGCCGGGCAGTCTTTGTTTATGTTCGACTCTTGGTTGGTCGTCGAAGTTTGGTTTAAGGTGGTTGACTTTTTTTTCAATCCTGCCTTTTTCTCGCGGTTTTATCTCTCTTTTTTTTTCTCGCGACTTAGGATTTTGGCTTTTATCTTGAGCGTACGTCTTTTTACTTTTAGACTCTTTTGGTTACGCTGACTTTTGAAAAAAAGTTGATAATGAATGCATGAAATAAATTTTATTTATGTGGGAAAATTTTATTACAGCCATTTCGAGCACTATCCCTAAGGGCTATCCTCTGGAGACGATCCATGATAGGGGAATTGCTGGTACATATGTTCCCGGAATTCTGCTTACTCCCGGGCTTCGTCGCGGTATTCTTGTTGGAATGTTGTCCATTCCTGCCGCATTCCCTGCTGATACTGGTACATCGTCTCCAGCCGGGTGTCGAAGGCTTCTTGCCGCACAGACATTTGATCGAATTGCTGGCGCAGATCGTGGATGTTGCGGTTTATGCCAGCAAAGTCGTCTGTGTACTGTGGTGGTTATTGGTGCTGATGTGGCTGCTGGAAGTCGGGAGGCGTTGGGTGATCGTGCATCGCCACGATGTCCTGGAGGTCCAGCGCGAAATCCAGTGAGGGATGAAGGGCCAACTGAGTCCCGTGGCGTATCAGCATCCCCATGCTGACCAGGATCGACCCGCTGATGGTTTCGGGTCAAAGGCTGGGGGCCAACTCTTCCCGGCCGGTGCAACCCCATTTCTCTGCCAGGGGAGTGATAAGAGGAGCCATGAGGACGGCTCCCGCTGGTCTGCTCCCGAAGTCCTTAAGGGCCCTCAGGAAGAAGTAGCCAGGGTTGTAGCGTCACCTCTGGCTCATGCAGTAAAGTATGAAGAGGTCTGGGAGGGTTACCTTACCCTGGCTCTCCTTCCTCCCGTGGACAGTCCCAGCCAGCAGCTTGTGGCAAATGCGGAGGGCTGGGGGGAGTGTCGACCCCTTCATCAGCGTGGGCAGCGTGGGCGACCTGGTGAGCTCCTCCCACATTTCGCCGGCGGTGAGGTTGGTGGGACGGCTGTAGATGGCCTCCCGGTACTCCCGAGTTAGCACATCCTCGGACCGGACGAACCCAATGCTCACATTGAATTCGTCGAGGGTGGTAGTCTGGTATGTCCCACCCATGAAGTAGGTCACCATCTTGGTTGGTGGCAGGCCCAGGACCATGGAGGGAGCCTCGGCGTAGGAGATGGAGGCCAGGAACTCACGTACCGCTTGAGGGTACACGTGGGTAGGTGGAGGCTGCAGCAGGAAGCCCCACCCAATACTGTCTATGTGGGCCCGGACATCGTCCTCCCACCCGAACTCGGCGAGGATGCCGAAGTCAAGTCTGAGCATGGGGTGCCACGTATAACCCTGAATGTGCTCGAGGCGGGCTTGGTGCTGTGGCGAGAGCTGAGTAGGATCCTGGGGAGCTGGCGCCGAGGAACTGCTAGCGCTGGCAGTGCCTCTTCTCTTCCTGGATTGACTTCTACCGAACATTTTGGCCAGAAAGTGCTCTGAAGTGAGAGATCTAAGAGTTGGAGGTTCTGGGATGCAAAGGAGTTGTGAGGAACCCTCCACACGCCTCCCCTATTTATAGGGAGAAAATTGATTTCGGGACCGCCGTCTGGGAAGTCGAGACGGCGATCTCGAATTTGTGCAGGTCGAGACGACCGTCTGGGAAGTCGAGACGGCGGTCTCGACTTTGGCCTTAAACGAGACAGCAGTCTCGCTAAGCGGGACGGCGGTCTCGTTTTCAGCTAAGTCGAGACGGTGGTCTCGTTTTGCTGGGAGACCGAGACGGCGGTCTGGGAATTCCGGACGGCCGTCTCGAATTTCGGAGGTTTTTTTTTTTTTGTATAAAGCAAATAGGACCTGGTTCAAAAACATTTTATGCATGCAATTTTTTCATGTTTGATGCCCTATAATGCCTATTTTAGTTAATTTTTCAGAAGGATTTCACTGACGTATCTTGTAGCGTCGAATGCCCTCTGATTTGTGCTCTTGTGTGTGGCTGTACCTTGCCGGATTTCTTATGACCGAAGGATAGCTCGTTTTTCCTTTTCTTCTCTTTGTGGAGCACTCTTTGCCATGTAGTGTCCCTTTTTCTTCACTTTAGGGGTTTTAATCCTCTTGTTGACTATACGCCTCCATATTCCCAAATTAATTATTAGAATATTGTTGTGAGGGTCAAGAGAAGAGAAGTAAAGAGATAAATTCAACGGCTTGTGTTTTAGAATGTTGATTTTATTTTGAAAGAGTTTTTGTAAGAATGGTTAGCTAGGGTTAGGCTTGGGTGTTTAAGCTTTCTGTCTAAGCAAACGTTTTTCCCTTCTTGTGTACTTGCACCTTAGCTTTATTTCTTTTGCTTTTCTTATGGCTAGTTGATTTCCCTAGATCGCCCTTCGGGTTTTCGAATTAGGATATTGTGCTTTGGCCCTATCTTTTGCCTAGGTTCTCTCCTTTTTGGATTTTTGAGGAATCCTAGCGGACCTTATTTTGTAACCCTAACTTTTGCCTAGGTTACCCTTTATTGTTGTTCGGGTTTCCTACCGGGTTGACCATATTTTTTGCGTAGCCCCCTTGGTGGGTTCCCTACCGGGTATTTTTTGGCCTTTGGCTTCTATATTTTTTCTTCTTTTTTTTTTGTATTTATTTTTTGTTCACAATATTGGCGAAGCATGACTTTCTTTATGGCGAGGTGAAGTCTTATTTGGTGCTTCTAATCAACTAGCCTGACCGTAATGGCAATGGTGAATTTTTGGTTGCGCTTCTTATTCTTTTTTCCTCTTTTTTGTTTACTTAGACAAGGTTATTTGTTAGGTCTAGTCAGAAAATAGTGAGAAAAGAAGCAGATTGTAAGAAGTATTCTTTATTAATTAATGAGGGAATATGTGCCCTAAAATGCCCGGGGGTCGGGCTAGCCCCGGGGGATAATCTCTAACAATCATGGGGTTTACATCCCTTAAATGAAGAAAAATATTTCCTAATGACTAGGGTAGCTCTTGACGCTTGCACCCCTCCACTTCGGAAAATTTGCTTGAGTGTGCGGAGGGGAGACTTCCCTTTCCCTCTTTCTGCTCGGCCCTTAGTAGGGTCATAACCTAGGCCATGCTTGAAAGGATTATCTTGGAATTCTGGGGGTTCCCTCATGCCTTGGGAATCTGCCCCCAATCCTTGGCCAGGATGGTAGCCATGCTTCATCATCATGCGGGCTACTTTTGTGTTTTTGGGAAGCCTTTCTATACTGGCAATTTCTAGCGCTTGAAAAGATGTTTCAAGGGCCTCTTCAACCGCATCCACATAAGGTTGAGTGGACGGTCCATTGATCAGGATGTCGTCTTCTGCTTGGACCGTGACCAATTTGTCATCCACTATGAACTTGACTTTCTGGTGGAGCATTGAAGGTACTGCCTTAGCGTCATGAATCCAAGGCCTGCCGAGGAGACAACTATATGCTGGAGTAATATCCATTACATGGAAATCGATGTTGAAGATAGTGGGTCCAACTTGGATTGGCAAATTAACTTCTCCCACTACTTCTCGCTTTGATCCGTCGAAGGCTCAAACGATGGTGCTACTTGGGCGCAGACGGGTTCCTTGGATAGTCAACTTGTCTAGTGTGCACTTGGGCATCACGTTCAAGGATGACCCGTTATCCACAAGAACTTTGGCGATGAGGTACTCCTTGCACTTAATCGAGATGTGCAAGGGCTTGTTATGGTTTGACCCCTCGAGGGGGAGTTCTTCCTCTGTGAAGGTGAGGTGATCGCTTGCCGTGATGTGACCGACGATCCTCTCAACCTTTTCTTGGGATATACTGTGAGGTACATGTGCCTCGCTCAAGACCTTCAGCAGGGTGTTTCTGTGCGGTTCTGAGCTCATTATTAGAGATAACAGCGTTATCTTCGCAGGTGTGCGGTTGAACTGGTCTATAATGGAATACTCGCTTTGCCTTATGAACTGGAGTAATTCCTTTGTCTCCTCCTTGGATTCCTTATTTTATTTTTCCTCTTCGGTCTTTTTAATTTTTTCTTTATTTTTGGGGACCTCTTCTTGCGAGTCATTGGGGGAATACATTCTTCCACTTCTTGTCATGCCCCCAATACCAGCTATATTCGTGATATCCTCTTTTATTGGTGAAGATTCCCCATATCTCCACGGTACAACTTTATTTGATTCGTAGGGGAAAGGACGTGGCATAAAAATTCGCACTAGTGTCCTTGCCCCCTCTTCTTTATTTTTGAGGACCAATGGTCAAGGCTTAATTTCCTCTTGTGATGAGTCGACCGTTGGCGAGAGCTTGATTAGGAGTGACTTTCTCTCCATTCTTCTGATTTGGAAGACGTGTCAGTTTAATCCTTCCTTTTTATTATCTTATTTATTAAGCGTGAAGGAGGGGAAATTAAATATGCAGATGAATGATATGCATGCAAGTAGACAATTGTTGAATAAAAGAAAAATTTCATTCATTCATTAGAAGGTGTACATTCCCCTACTCCATACTACGAAGCAACTTTTGGCAAAAACGGAAAAGCCTAAAGAAACCCACAGGCGGGTCTTGATCTCTATGCAATTCTCTTTCGGCTTCCCGGACGTGACGAGCGAGTGTTTCGCTTTGCTCTGGACTGCCTGGCTCATATCTTCACTGTACTTCTGAGCCTCTTTGATCTTCGCCTCTTGATGGATGACCAAGGCTTGCAGGTCATCGAGTTTTGCAAGGGCTCAGTCTTTTTCTTGAAGTACTTGGCCGTACTGAGCTAGCCCGTCTCTTTTTTTGCAGCGTAGCTCAGCGAGACTTCTGTTGAGTCTCCGATTGGCCTCCCGCTCTTGGCGTATCTCTGACCGAGTCTTGGTAAGTTCTTGCAGCAACTCCTTGATCATCTGGGCCTGCTCTGCTGATTCGGCCTCAAGGCGTGCTGACTTGGCCGTGATTTCTTGTAGTTGGCTATCTGAGCCGGTTCTGGCAACTTTGGATGCTCGGATAGCTTGCTCGTTAGAGTCAGCGCACTGGTCCTTGAGGCACTCTATTTCATGATCCTTTTTCTTGCATTGCCTCTATAGACCATCAATGGTGAGGATAGATTCTTGTTCTCTCTCTTCAAGGTCCCTCATCTGGGCTCCCATGATCTCTATCCTCTGGGTAAGGCATCGACTTGGGCTTGCAGCTCTTCACTATTAGCGCTCGTAATGAGTGAGGTGGATGGTCGAGACAACCCTCTTCTTCTTCTCCACACCTCATAGTCACTGGAGGTAGTCACTCGAGCTTTTCCTAGCTCTCTATCTCCCATATAGTCTGGTCTCTCCCATGCTTTTCTCACGGCTGGTGAGTTGGCGATTGTGCATGGGTCTCCGAAGAAACACAGTCCTCCGAGTTCCCCTCGAGAAATGGTAGTTTGGGTTCTCATGAGTTGTCTCATAGCTACTCTAGGTGAGTAGGCTATGCAACCCCTGAGTCCTATCAAGGGTACGTTCGGATAGTCTCCACATCTAATGAGGACTGGACCGGGTCGGAACCATGGGCAGACCCAGGATATACTGTTGGCATCCAGTCGTTCCAACTCGTCCCTCCACTCTGAAGTTAGGCGTCGTTGGAGAGGGATTTTGGAGAAACTCCTCAAAGGATCAGGGAACATCCCCATGTGACTAGAGGCGTAAAAGTGTGTAATGCCCCACACAAATAGTAGTGAAGAGCAGCAGCGAAGTGTTTTTCCTTGCTTCTGGTGGCAGAAATCCACCAAGAGCAAGGTGTCAGCAAGAATTGCAGGCACGGGACTTTTTGAGTGCACGTCCCAGGCGAAGAAGGCGTCCATGACGGCTTGATCCACTGTGTCGAGATGGAAGGGAAACAAGATTGTTCTGTATATTATTAGGGCCAGGGTTTTGTTGAAAGCGACCCATTCTGTCCTTTCAGCCAAATCGGATAGGTGGTCTTCTAACATTGAGACCTTCCAACCCTGGATGTGCCATTTTCCTATCAGGGTAGCCTGCCGAAATGACAGTTGAATGATGGCAGCGACTTGTGCTGCAGGAGTATACGCCCCGTGGCGGATATCGACCCCGGATGATTTGGGCCATTTTAGCATGATTTCGTACTCCTCTAAGGTGGGCACCATATCAAACTACGGAAACTCGAAGCAGCGTAGACTGGAGTTCCAAAAATGAACTAATACCCTGACGAAGACTTGGTCGACACAGATCTTCAGCAGGTCGAGAATCCGTCCATAGGATTTCTCAAAGTCGGAGCGGACCTCTAGTGGCATTATCGCGCTTAGCCATTCCAATTTCTCAGTATGGTATCGGGGAATATCCACCTTCTTCAACTGTCTACTAG
The DNA here is from genome assembly GCA_963425845.1 of Sphenostylis stenocarpa. Classification (NCBI taxonomy): domain Eukaryota; kingdom Viridiplantae; phylum Streptophyta; class Magnoliopsida; order Fabales; family Fabaceae; genus Sphenostylis; species Sphenostylis stenocarpa. The sequence continues at coordinate 22,034,367 of OY731406.1, forward strand.
TCCCCTCCATTTTCTAAAACCAAAATGCATGTTTTATGAAAATGATGCTTATTAAATGAATGCGAGTGTTTATTTTTATTTATCATGTTTTGTATAATGCATTTTTATTTTTGAAGAAATAAACTACTTATATGGGGGTAATGCTTTTGAACTAGGTCCCATTTATTGTTTTTGGAAACAAAATTCTTATTTTATTTTGTTTTTTATTTTATAGCCTTTTATCTCTTCTGTCGGACTGCGTGACTACTTAGCTTACAAAGAACCTGAAACCAGGCTAGCTAAAAGGCAGACTGTCCGAGATAAAAAAAGTGGCTTTATGAGAAAGAATAGGTTAACGTCCCCTATCTCTTCTGTCGGACTGCGTGACTACTTAGCTTACAAAGAACCTGAAACCAGGCTAGCTAAAAGGCAGACTGTCTGAGATAGGGGTGTTTATTGCAAAATACTTTTTTGTGATTTTTCTATTGTTTGGTTATGCTATGCAGCAAACAAATGCAACAAACATATGCACACACAATTCGAACATCCACGAACAGGCGAGAAGTCGTTTTAATCATGAGGTAGGGTTTTCCTGCAGAAAAGTGCATTGGCGAAGGTAGGTTCTAACTGTTCTCACCAAGGCTAAGGCCCCCAAGGTGCCCCCATTATAGGGTCTCCACTCTCCAGCCTTCTGACCATGCTTAGCACTAAGGCCATAGTCAGTCTTTGTGCCAAAAGAGGAAGGTTATCACCTTGAGTGGTGGTTTCCGATCACACCGGTGGGCACAAGGCCATCACTACAGCGAACCGTACCTGCCACCCACTCCCTATGGATTTCTCACTTGCCCCCGGGTATAGGGGGAACTGTTGTGTGCAAGGGTTTGTGTACAGTTTGTATTTCAAACAATTGCATAAATGTAAACAGACAACAGTTATTAAAGCCAAGCAATAAAACATGTTATAATACAAGGTAGGGTAAAAGCGGTATTTTCTTGGTTTATTTATTTTTAAGCTAGCCCATCACTAAATGAGATCAACTCTCTAAGCTTCCCCAGCGGAGTCGCCATCTGTCGCCGCCATCAAAAAAATGAGGGCGGTCGGAGCGACGTGATGATTTTTGACTTTCCGTTTTTTGCGTTTTTATTGGTAGTTACAACGCCTTTAGGTTGTCCGATAACCGGGCTGAACCTAGGGGCGAGGTTTTCGAAAGGGCGCTCTTGGATTGTCCGATAGCCAGGCTAATCCAAGAGCTAGTTTTGGAGGGTTCTTTGGAGTCGCCACCGACGTTTTTACCGGAAACATCGGAAAAGGATTTAAAAGGCGTTGGTTTTCGAAAAACCAACTTTGGTCATTAGAACCAGAGTTGGGTAAGGGAGTTAGTTACGCGTAAAGGAAGTGTTAGTTCCTTTACGACGCCCCTTTCGGGTTTCCTACGATAGGCTAGCTACTTTGAATAAATAAACCAAAAAATACGCTTTTACCCTTTATTTCGCGGAATTTAAAGTTATGACTATATGGCCCTAATCTCTATTGCACAATTTAGAATTAAAGCGGTAAAAGTAGAGAGAGAGAGTAAACCTCCGAAGCAAGCTTTTATATTAATCTTTGCAAAAAATAGGGTGCTTTGTGGCAGCCCTTCACTCTACACAGCGCCAGAAAACCTTTCGAAACGCTAAAAAATACTCTTAGAAACTCCGGAAATGTTTCAGAGGGGTTCTAGAGAGAGAATTTGAAGTGATATCTAGAGAGAAGGAGGAAGAACTTGTTGGAAATGAGGGGAATAGGGGCCCTATTTATAGGGATTCGCGCCTGTCAGGTCGAGACAGGCCGTCTCGTCTAACAAGGTCAAGACGGCGGTCTCGCCTTGCAGGAATGTCGAGATGGCGGTCTCGCCATTCGCGATGGGAGACGGCCGTCTCGCCAAACGAGTAACAAATGTGGTCATGCCGTTTGGTCATGCCGTCTCGAGATATGGCCATTATGAATATGTGGTCATGCCGTTTGGAGTAACAAATGCACCTGCAGTATTTATGGACTATATGAACAGGATCTTCCGTCCTTATTTAGATATGTTTGTTGTTGTTTTTATAGACGACATTCTTATTTATTCTATAACTCGAGAAGAACACCAGGAACATCTGAGGGCGGTGTTGGTTGTGTTAAGAGAGAAACAATTGTATGCCAAGCTTTCAAAATGTGAGTTTTGGTTAGAACAGGTGCAGTTTTTGGGACATGTAATATTGGCAGAAGGGATATCTGTAGATCCTGCCAAGGTAGATGCAGTGTTAAAATGGGAACCCCCTAAGACAGTGACGGAAGTGCGTAGCTTTGTTGGACTTGCAGGATATTACCGGAAATTTATAGAGGGTTTCTCTAAAATAGCAGCTCCTTTGACACAGTTGACCCGTAAAGATCAACCTTTTTCTTGGACAGATAGATGTGAGGAGAGTTTCTAGGAGTTGAAAAGAAGGTTGTCTAGTTCCCCAGTGTTGGTGATCCCAGATGTGACTCAATCTTTTCAGGTATATTGTGATGCTTCTATTTAGGGGTTAGGTTGTGTCTTGATGCAAGATAAAAGGGCGGTGGCATATGCGTCGAGATAACTTAGAATTCATGAGAGGAATTATCCCATTCATGACTTGGAACTAGCAGCAGTGATGTTTGCTCTCAAGATGTGGAGACATTATCTTTATGGAGTCAGATTTGAAGTTTTTAGTGATCACAAGAGCCTGAAGTATTTATTTGATCAGAAGGAGCTAAATATGAGACAGAGAAGATGGATGAAGTTTCTGAAGGATTATGACTTTCAGTTACTTTATCATCCAGGAAAGGCGAATGTGGTGGCTGACGCCTTGAGTAGGAAGACAGTTCATATGTCAGCAATGATGATGGATGAATTAAGATTACTTGAGCAGTTCAGGGATCTGCATCTAGATGTAGAGTTTCGTGATACTAGCATTAGTTGTGGTAGCATTACCATTACTAATGATTTTCTCGAGATGATCAGAGATAGACAACAGGGTGATATGACGTTGAAAGGTGTTATGGATCAGTTAGGATCTGAGCAGACTATTGACTACAAGATGGGTGAGGATAATATTCTAAGATTTAGAGGAAGGATTTGTATTCCTGTTGACCAAGAATTGAAGAGAGCAATACTAGATGAAGGTCATCGAAGTCGTATGAGTCTACACCCTGGTATGACTAAGATGTATCAAGATCTGAAGAAGGTTTATTGGTGGTCTGGTATGAGGAGAGATATTGCAGAGTATGTGGCTGCTTGTTTGACTTGTCAGAAAGCAAAGGTGGAACACCAGAGGCCGGGAGGAATGCTACAACAAATGGAGATACCTAAATGGAAGTGGGATAGCATTACCATGGATTTTGTTACCCATTTACCACGGACAATTCGGGGGCACGATTCGATCTGGGTGATAGTGGACAGATTGACGAAGAGTGTACATTTCCTCCCTGTAAATCTGAGGATATCTATGGCTAAGCTGACACAACTATATATTCGCGAGATTGTTCGATTACATGGGGTACCATCTAGAATTATCTCGGATAGGGATCCTAGATTTACTTCAAGATTCTGGCAGACTTTACAAGAGGCATTAGGTACCCGACTTAGGTTGAGTTCAGCCTATCACCCCCAGACAGATGGACAGTCAGAGAGGACCATCCAGTCACTAGAAGACTTGTTGAGGTCTTGTGTGTTGGATAATCTAGGAAGTTGGGATGATATCCTTCCATTAATAGATTTCACGTATAATAACAGCTATAATGCCAGTATCGGAATGGCACCATATGAGGCTTTTTATGGGAGGAGGTGTCAAACACCTTTATGTTGGTATCAGGATGAGGAGAAAGTGTTGATTGGACCTGAGCTACTCCAGCAGACTACAGAGAAGGTCCAGGAGGTACAAGAGAAGCTGAGAGTCGCTATGAGTAAACAAAAATCATATGTGGACCAGAGGAGGAGACCTTTGAAATTTGACGGGGGAGACCATGTATTTTTGAGAATCAGACCTACTACTGGAGTAGGAAGGGCAATTAAATCTAAGAAGTTGACTCCCAAGTTTATTGACCCATATCAGATTTTGAAGAAGGTAGGTCCAGTGGCATATCAGTTAGCGTTGCCACCTCATTTGGCGAATCTGCACAATGTATTTCATGTATCTCAGTTGAGGAAATATGTACATGACCCAAGTCATGTCCTAGAGTCAAACGATGTGCAGATTAGAGACGATCTCTCCGTGGATGTGAGACCATTGAGGATAGATGATTCTCAGCAGAAACAACTTAGAGGTAAAACCATCTCAATGGTGAAGGTAGTATGGGATCATAAATCCGGAGACTTCACTTGGGAGATGGAGGATCAGATGCGAGAGTCCTATCCATATCTATTTCCAAGTAAGTTCATTTTCGAGGACGGAAATTTTTGTGGAGGTAAGATTGTGACGTATGCTTTTTACTGTGCAAGAAAACTTCGTAACAAAGTTTTCCTCATGCACAATAAAAATTTTTTCTTTTATATGTTCGAAGGGGGGATGAATGGTTTCTGCGGGAAATTCTTCCTCCCATATCACATGTTCCTCATTCTTCTTCTTCTATTGTCTAAATTTCAAGCAACGAGACTCTACTCGTGCAGGATCTGGTGAAATGGGAGAGAGCTTGAATTAAGCGGGAAAGCTTCGGTAGAAATACCATACCAGGTAAGGGGAAGTTTAATTCATTCAATATATGAAATTGAATTGTTGGGTACTCTGTGAATATCGTGTGAATAAGGAATAGGAGTAGAGATATGAATTATTTGAATGTCTGATTTTGAAGAATTTCTGATTCTGACGAACTGTTCACCGTTTGAAAGTTTTTGAAATTCTTGAAATTAAGGATGAATTATATAATAAAATTGTTGTTTTTAACTTAAATTGAACACGTTTATTGTTTAAATTTGATTTGGAACTAATTTGGGTGATTGAAACTGAGAAATTTGAAACCTGAATTTTGAAAATGACGTACTGGAGGTGATTACTATTCATTTTGTAAAGTTTTAAATATTGATTAAATTCTTGAAATTAAGGATGAATTATATGGTAAAATTGCTGTTTTCAACTTAAATTAGATATAATTCATGTTTAATTTCGATTTGAGACTAGTTTGGTTGTCTAAAACTGAGTAATTTGAAATCTGCCAAAATCTGCAAATTTGACACTGTTACTGGGCGAAGGAAGAAGAAAGGGATATGGTGGGGATTTTTTTTAAAAGATCAAGGGTAAAATAGTCATTTTACATCCTAGGGACATAAATGTAATTTTTGAAAATGTTCAAGGGCAAAATAGTCATTTTACATCCTAGGGACATAAATGGAATTTTTGAAAATTTTCAAGGGTAAAATAATCATTTTTGGGACATGGAAGGAATTTTTGAAAATGTCCAAGGGCAAAATAGTCATTTTCAGGACATGGAAGGAATTTTCAAAAATGTTCAAGGATAAAATAGTCATTTAGGGACATACATGGAATTTTAAGAAAAGATTAGAATTTTAAGAAAAGATTAAGGGAAAAATAGTAATTTAATGATTTCAAAAATGATTTCGAAAATAGTTTTTAGAAATAGTTTCGGAAATGATTTCGAAAATGATTTTAGAAAAATATATATATAAAGAGAGAGAGAGAGAATGAAAGTAGTGTGTTGTGACGTGTGTGGGTCAGACTGAGCCTGAGGGCTGATGCCCAGAATCAGTCCTGAGACGTTATATATTGGCTAGACTGAGCCGGAGGGTTGGTGCCAGAATCAGTCAAATACTATTTTTATTGACCCGAATGAGCCGTAAGGATAGGTGGTCCAGAATCCGGCAAATGTGAATAAATTTTGTTATGTTTGAATGGTACCTGGGGTGGTACAGAGTACATTAGTGTAATAACTATGTCGGAGGATTCTGAATGAGGTCCCAGACTTCATTGATTGGTTGGGTCAGGTAGACTACGAGATCAGGTGGTGAGAAGTCGATGGGGGGATGACTAGTGGCGCGCTCGGAGGGGTACTCCAGTATGAGTGATGAAGGGCGCCAGTAATCCTACTCTGTGTGGAGGGTGGTCAGAATGGTACTACGGGTACCGATCACAATGTGCCCACAGATGATAGCCTCTGAGTTCGGGCATAGTTAGGGTATACTTCTAGAAGGTGTCTTAGTGTGTTGATAATTTCATAATTGATCATAATATATAATTATTACTTCTATATCTGTTTTATTATATCGAATGATTTAATACTTACCCCTATTTTTCCATGTGGATGGGACTGCGATGATCACTTTTATGTGGGAGCAGATCGGGAGTTGAGAGATGGTGATGTGACTACTGGACAGACAAGGATAGTTCGATGGGATAGCTTCGAGGGAGCTACTTTTACATGTATAATATATAAATAAATTATGTTACTATATTTTGAAGTTCAGTTAGTGAATTGAAATTTCAATATAGGCTACAATTACGAGTAATATAATGTAAAATAGATGTTGTTATTTACTTGTTTACTACTTTGCGAAGACATAATTATAGTAGCGATTTCTAAGGTCGTTACAATGAGATTTTCAATATTTTTTTCATCTATTATGATTCTTGGTCATGAGATTTTCAATCTTTTTTGGTCATGAGATTTTTCAATCTTTTTTGGTCATGATATTTTCAATTTTTTTCATCTATTATGATTCTTTTATAGTCCTAACATCCTTTAATTTTAGTAATTAATCATATATATATATATATATATATATATAATTGCAAAGATATTTTAATTTATAATATTAATATTTCATGAAGATAAATTAGGATAATTTTCAAATGTCATAATAGTAATCTTATAAAAAATTTATATGTTAAATATCAAATAACAAAAATAATATCACGAAAGAAATACATAACCGTAGTTCAATACTTCATTTACAAATTTATCACTAAAATTGCAAACCTCCCACAAAATTACCCATGCCTAGGTGGTTACCAAAGAAGCTTATTGAGATGTAGTGAACAATTCCATAAAGGGACTTTTTCTTAAGGAATTTTTTTTATTTGTAGTATTTTATAAAATTCATAATTTTACATATATAATGACATTTTAGAAACCAAATATTGAATGTCCTTTAATAATACAATTATTGATAATATTTTATATCATCACAAATTAATAATTTTTTTCTCAATCATTCTACATTCATGCATCTTACATCTTCATTTCTAAATTTAAATTCACATTTTTCATACCAATTATATAATGTAAAATAATAAAAAAGAGTTAAGATGATGTCCTTGAGAAAATTAAAATTCAAAATATCTTATAGCAAAATTCTCTCATCGAAGGTAAACATATCTAATAGCAAAATATCTTGAGACAAGATATCAACCTTTTAATACATCCTATTTTTGAATCACAAAATTTGTATAAGTAATTGAATAAAAAAGAAGAATTTTTTTTTCCTTTAATAGTGACTAATTTGTAACACTTGGCTATGAGAACTTTTATTCATAATTGTAACTACCACTTGGCTATGATTTTTTATCCAATATCAATAATCCGTACCAAGATCATTCATAATTGTAACTACCACAAATGCATTTTCACTTTGTTTGACAGTGAAAACCTCGTATATTATTTTCTAATACGATTATTATTCAGAAAATTATAGGATATGATTTAAAAAAAAAAAAATCAAAGTTCTTGATTTGGGCAAGAAAATTTTTACTTGACCCCACAACTCGAATCAAATGATCTTGTTAGAAAAATTACAATACAGGATGAAATTTTTTTGTTTGGAAACTAGATCAATTATTAAAATTTAAAGAAGAAACAAATCAATATTTCAAGTACAAGTAAAATTCAAGGATTTATCCCTAATAATTTGAGTTGTGTTTCCACTTGTAGTAGAAAATATTTTTTTCAAAATAGTTTAATTTGGATGACCTTTCAAGGATTAAATGTGATCTGATTTTTTATCCAATATCAATAATTTGTAAATCAAAACAATATTAACAATCATATTCATAATTGTAACTAGTACATATATCTTTTCACTTTGTTTGATAGTGAAAATCTCAAACACACACACACATATATATATATATATATATATATATATATATATATATATATATTTTTTTTTTTTCTAATGCGAATTATTATTCTTAATTTTCTTTATTAGAAGATTGATAAGATGATTTAAAAAGAAAAAAAAATCAAAGTTCTTGATTTGTGTGATTACTAGGCCTCAAGAATGAAATCAAATGTTAAAATTACAATAATGAATGAGTTATGTCACTTTGGCATCTACTAAACCAAATTTTGTTGAATGTTGAAAAAAAGAGAGAGATTCACTTATAAAGACATGACACTTTAGTCAGCATAAGAAAATGCGAATATAGGTAATGAAAAAGTATTTGAATGAGAATGTAATAATTTGTAAATAATAGAGAAATCCTATTTATAAGATTCTTATCAAGGTAACCATTTGTATATGTTCATGTTGATTATTACTCCATCTATTTAAAAATATATGAAGTTTAAGGTTTGGTTACACAAAACATTAACTTTGAGATTCTTCCTCTCTTTTAAGAAGAGAAATGTGAGAATGTGAGACATTTCCTCATTTTATTAAAAATAAGACTTCCTCTATGATTCTTTTAATCTTGAAAATTTCAGTACCAACCATTTTAATTTGAAAAGGGTGAGGTTTTCATTTCCCATAAAAAAAAATTAGTATGACTTATATATATATATATATATATATATATATATATATATATATATATATATATATATTGCATCGTAAAAGTCACTAGTTTACATACATGAATATCATAAACAAATTTTCATTATCTAATATAGATTTAAATATTGAAATCACATAATCTAGAAAAGGAAAATGAAGGTGCTTAACTTATTTTTGTAAAAGAATGTGTCAATAAATTTCCAACCCTCTAATGAAAGCCCAATTGAATGATGCCACTCAATTCATGGAGGCCTAGCTTTGTTCCTTCACATTATCTATGTGATGCGCAAGACAAGTGGTTACACCTCACCTGGTGAGTCTCTAGTTGTCTCGGAGGCAGGAGAGATCATCTATATGCGGATTATAGGAGCATGACTAGAAGGGAGGTCTCCTCCTCACCTTCCATTTTAAATTCACTTAGTATTTATGTTTTGGACTCATTTTCACTTTCTTTTTGTAGGACCACTTTTTACACCTCCCTTTTGAAGATTACTACCTCCTTTTGTTGGAAAAGAAACCTTGGATCCATAGGATAAATGCATGGGCAACCCAAAGGTATAGGACACTCCTTTTTCATATCATACACCTCTTTTTGAAGAGGTAGAAGATTGACTTGTAGGTTTGATTGGCTTTGGACAACCCATAGGGGATCTCACCTCCTTTTTCATGTTCTTCACACCTTTAGAGGCATTTTTGGTGGGTTAGGATCAATTTAACATATTTGGGCCATAGGGACTCTTAGTCTTTAGATTTAGGTTAAGTTTATATCTCCTTTTGTAATTCCATCTAGGTCCCTTTCTCAAAAGCCTATAAATATAAGGTTTCCCCTCATGTAATTAGGTTGAACATTTTATGACAAGTTTGTGAGGTTTCTTAGAGTGTTCCATTTCTTCGAATGTCTTATCTTGAACCTTGGTTCAAGTGGCGACAACCACCACTTATCTAGGGTGGCTCATTCCCTAGTGGCATGCTAACACTCCACCACCACCATATTTCTCTTCTCTTCATCTTTTCTTCTTTATTCACACCATTTATTTATCCAAGGGGTTGGTCCATTTTTTCTGTCTTTGTCTTTATTCTTTTCTAGTTTCATTTCATCTCCTCCTCCCTCCATAATCCTTGAAAATAAATCATCATATCTAGATAGACATCTATCTTAATGTCCAATGAAAATTTTTTAGGAGAACATTTTTGGCAAGAACACTAAATTGTTTTATTCTAGGAGCTGAGTTGCCTAATAGGCCAACATACAGAAGTAATCCTCAAGAAACTCCAAAATCAAAAGACAAGTCAATGAGTTACACTAAAAAGTCAAGGCTCAAATTTAGTCAAATTTAGTTTGGACCTCAAGCTTAATTATGTCTCACCTAACCACATATGCTTGTTACATATGCTTGAACTATTGGAATTTTAATTTTCTTTATTTGATTTGAAAGGCGTAAAAACTAGTAGTATTTATAATTTTGAAAATGAATGAAACAACATATGTTATTGTAGTATTTCTAAAGTGTGAGATCATCTGCTAAGATTCTTACTTGAACCAATGATCTTATTAAGGATTTCTCTAATTCTTGTGGTGATTAACTCGATTTATCAAACTTTTAGTTTGTGGAGCTTTGCTATCATCATCATTTAATTCTTGTAAGTTTTATAATCGTTTTACCCCAAAAATTTTCAAATTAAGTCATTATTGCGGTTTGTTTTCTGTTTAGGGGCAAATTAAGTCACATTTATATCTACTAAACTACTTGATCATTTTCGACGTTTAATATATCAAAATTACAGTTCCGTACACTAAGATTTCTTTCATTTTTTCTACTTAGATTTAAAATTTAACTTTAACAATATATGTATAATAAAATTATGCATTAAAAATTAATGTATGAAATGAAACTCAACTTTAATTAGAAAAAAAAAAACTAATACCAAGAACCTTTTTGAATTACTAGTAGAATAAAAGCAAATGAAATCTTGAAACATCTTATCTAGTGTAAGATCTCAATTTTGCAAATATCCTCTTTTAAACTAATAATAAACAGTTCTACATGGATAACATCATCTTGTTTCTCTCTCCTAGTACTAAATAAGAATAAAAGTATTGTATGTCTTCAAAATAGATGAATTAATATTAAGAAATTAAATAGAAAGATATAAGAGGAAAATATAGCACTGCAAACTTTCATCTGGTTGATATCCAGAATTTTCAAACGTTTGAACTTACAAGATTGCTTCATTTGGGATCAAGATAGAATCAGAGAACTTTTAGACTGAATGTGATAGTGTCAGTATAAACAAGGAAGCAAATAATGTTAATGATTTCAACAGAAGTGCTCATGTCCTGACCAAACAAATATCCAAGTCATTTAATAGAAAAAAAATGTTGAAGCCATGATTTACGTGGGTTAGTATTAGTGCTTTACTCTGTTAGTTTTGATACTTGGCTTGATGCTTAACTCAGTTGGTTTTGGTGCTTGTTTTACTGCAGTTCTCGATGGGTAGTGGTGCCGGTCTCGGTGAATCATGGTTCAAGAGAAAGGAATGCATGGATGTGCCTAAGCATGGCTTCATAGCCTTCCAGACTAACCTTGGTACATATTAAACTAATCTAACCAAGGACCAGAAGACATTCTCTTTACATTTGCTATCCTGCTAAAATGAGGCTATGAATTACATGAATGTGCTTCTACTCAACTTGCAATCGATGCCCAACTAGGTGGAAGCCTTTCAGAAAAGGTAGGCACGGCTCTCACGTTAACGTCCATAGGCAGGAAACGGTAATTAAGGTCGAGCTCCCTGAAAATCTTCATCAACTCTTCAAGCAAAAGGGATCTCCTCACATACCTTTCTACCTGGTCTTGGAAGTTCATCCTATGATTTGGCCAGATAGCCATTTTCACCATGTCTAATGAATAATGATCCCTGACTACTACAGTAGGTGCAGGATACCAGTGCTCCTTCTTGTTATCACAGAAACTGCATTATGGTCATCAGTTATTTAAATCAATCAGATATCAGATTTAGAACAAAAAGAAAACAATAAGACAAAGGACACAGAGACATTTCTCGGCACATACTTTTCTATTCTGTGTTTGATAAGGGAAATCTTATCAATTGGAGTACACATATGTACGTAGAATTCGATAATATCTGACATGTCAGGACTCCGGTAATAGTTAAATATAGCTTTGGTAGCAAGGACACTGTTAGGGATGATGACCTTATGATTATCAAATTTCAAAAATATGGTTGTCAATATGTTCATTTCTTCTACAATCATCTGAAATTGGTAAGCACACATGGGGGGGCGGGGAGAAATTAGGCCACGTCTATAAGAAAATTGAATGGGTAAACTCGTGGAGGAATGAACATTACCTGAACCCCATCAATTTCACATCTATCTCCCACATCAAAAGGATGCATGACAAAAAGGAAAATAATTGCTTCAAATATGGTCTTGCAGGTGTTTCCAAATATAAATGTAACCAAGACAATCTGTGAACTCAAAAAGACAAGAAATTTGGTGGTGGCAAGTTCTAATAACAAGAGCCAAATAATCACTATAACGATTGCAACTATAAAATTGAGCATTCGATGAAGTTTGTTCACTGCCGTTTTGGTGTCATTCAGTGTCAAAGCAAGTGCTTTCCTCTCCCTGAAGGCATTGACCTGGGTAGTTAAAAGCAAGATACTGCTGTAAATACTATTAAAGCGAACATACACAGTTGCATGTAAATATTAATTAAAACTAGTCTGTAAATGCTATAAAAACAAAGCACAAACTGTTGCATGCAAACAGCAATTGAAACCCAGTCAAGGGTAACAACAATATTGACTCTGACCTCTATGCAAAAATTATTCATAATAACAAAAATGTCTTTTGAAGCCCGTGAGAACATGCACGCATTAAAAATGATACACTATTATATGTCAAGGTTTGTCACATGTCATAGAACCATATTGAAAATGTAAAAAATAAAAATAAAAATTCTCACCACCCAGTTCTTCAAGGCTGCTTTACTTATTTTTCCAGAATCAGATGCTCCTTCGAAGAGATTCATAGTTTTTGCAGCTTCATCTTCTTGCATAAACCGCATCAAGTCATCCGGGTATATAAACCTACAAAACAGAAAGCAATAAGAAAACAGAGAAAAGGATTCTCTAAACTAGAAAAGCTTGAAACTATCAAAATTTGTATGCAACAAACAACAGATGAAGTACAAATATAACCTGCACCCACGCCTAGCAACATTATGAAATATTTTTTTAGCAGCAGCTTTTGCCTCAATTTCACTTCTAATTTGCGTGTTCTTCTCATCGTCATGGGCATTGTCAAGTATCTGTTCATCTAAGGTAGAAAGGGCCCCATGCCGGACCATGTTCATCAACCTTTTCATATTCCAGGCAGACACATTGTTGGGATTGAGCTTATGCAGGTTATCGATGGTGATGACATTCCCATCGTCAGAATGCTTAGAAAGAGGGTGCGAAAACTTGCCACTCCTACCTATAGGGCTCTTGGGGAGCATTCCACTCTTCAACCTCCCACTCTTATTAGTAGAAAAAGCAGTTGCCCTAAGGTCAGGGGGTATGGTAACCCCAGCATTCTGCAGCTTCTGTACCTCCTCAGCAAGCCTCTCCTCCTCCTCCTCAGCCCTCTTAATCTCCACCAAAGGAGGCCCCGAAAGCGTCTCAATCACAAACTGATTAAACAGTGACTCCTGAATCCTATCAAAGTAGGTACTCACATGGAAAGAAGAGGCCAAGACCTTAACCACGAGAGTCTTCAGCAACCACACCAAAGTCCCCACAAGGAAACACACCAACACCTTATTAACATACTCCAGGAAACCACTGTGGGCCTCCTTCTGCACCCTCTTGTCAAACAACAAATGCCACGCAATCAACACGAGCCCCAACCAAACACAATTCTGAACCGCCTTCTTCACACCGTACACAAAATACAACACCCTCTTCCTCAAAAGGAAGTTCCTCTCAATACAGAACACAGCAATCCTAACAACCCAATCAGACACCAACCTCCCACAGATCAAAACCAGAACCATAACCTCCCATTTCCACAACCTTAGCTGCCACATATCCTTATCCCTCAGAAAAGGAATGCAAAGGGTAGTTATCAACAACCCAATGATCAAAACCAAACTCACCCACTCCAGAAGAATCCAGAAGCTGAAATGAGTCTTCGTAAGTTCATCAGGAAGATCGTCTTCCAAAAACGGATCATCCTCCTCCTCGTCGCCTTTCTTCCCTAGAAACCCTGAAACAAGCTGACCCGATTTTAAAACTCGACTCGATTCGTCTGGCGGGTCCATCAACCTGGACCTCGTTTTCGCCTTCAACAACGCTGATTTTCTCTGCATGGAGAGGTTTCTCTCGAAGGAAGCGTTCGAGGTGCACCGCAGAACCTCGCCGTCGCTGCTAGGCGACGGCGAAGGCGAGCGGCGACGATCATGCTGCGGCGGTTGTGGTGGGCGGTTGTAATCCGTTAACGATGGCGACTCCTTGCTGTGCCTTCTCCTGAAGACGTCGTTCTGCCCGAGATTCATGCTGGAAGAGGGTTCATCGAAGGAGACTTTCAGCTCCCTGGAGGTGCGGTAGTTCATCGGAGACTCTTCCACCGGCGTTAACCTTCCTTCTTCGGTCTCGCGCTGGAGTTCCTCCATCTCCAAATCCATATCGAGTTGTAATTCCCCGGAGGCCTTCTGTTTGTGGAGGAAGCGCCCGATCAACTGCGACGGCGGGTCTTCCGCCTGACGAAAATCGAAACTGTCGTCGTCGGCAGCAGCAGCGGAGGAGCCTTCGCCACCCCAAAATTCGTAACTTGATCTGCGCCAAATCTTATTTCCCTTCGAAGGATTATTGGCGTCATCGATTTTGACGACGTAGTCGTCAGTGTGCATTTCGTTGTCGCGGTGCGCTTCTTGTTGTTCGAGGAGAATAGGAAGATGCTCGTGGTCAGAATTTGGGTTTCCGGTGCCGGAAAACCTTTTGGATTGTTTGGAGGAACCATAAGATTTGAAGGACTTCCTGATCCTTTGCATAGGGAAGAGAAGTAAATGATGATGCACATTCTATTCAAATATAATAATAATAATAATAATTGTTATTATTATTATTAAAATAACGATAATAATAATTTCATTTTAATAAAACTGGGGTAAAAATAAATAAAAGTTTTATTTACCAAACAATTTTTATTTTTTTAAAAAGTAGAAATGATTTTTGTGGTTTGGCAAAGGAAAATTGGAGTTGAATTTGAAAGGGTCTTGGTTGGATGGTGTCTTGACGCGTGTAACGCAGATTGAAATCGATGATGTTGTTGAGAAGAATAATGTTGTTAGTAAATTTGTTGCAGATTAAGGAATGAAGTGAAGTTAGTGTTTTTGTTTAGCGTGGGAACGCGGGAATCGAAAACGTTCTTCTTCTTGTTGGTGCGAGATGCGGTGGTATTTCTGGAACATCCGGTTTTATGTTGTGCAGTGTGGGGCTAGTGCATGCGGAGGGGTGAACAGGTGCCACATTTTTTGTTTTGTTCTGTTCGTGCTATACAATAACCAAAATTTGTTAATTGTTGCTGCCACACCGTTTCACATCAGACTGGTTCGTTGCCGTTTATAAAAAATGAAACAAAAAGTAGTCGTTTGTTTGACATGACTTCTTTTTTCCTTTATTGGACACAAAAAGTGCAAGATTTTATACCTTTTTAGCGTTGCTTTAAAGTTCACATGAATGAAAATGAAACCGTTCAACAATTATATCATACAACTAAATTCATTTTAGTTAAACTTGAACTCCAACTTACTCTTACTTAACATGAATCAAACTCCAATGTATATAAAAATGGTATATAGTGTACAACTTGTTTTGGTCCACGTTTCTAACTTCATGTTGAAATTCAGTTAAGAGAGCTTCAAAATACCTTAATCTAAACACCGGTTAGGAATTTGTTCAAGAGCACCAACCTCCACCATGAACCAGCTTCTGTTATTACAGTTTTATATACTCAAATTAAAATTTATTAATAGTAATTTTGTTTTAAGATAAAGACAAAAACAGTAGCATATTTATGCTAAACGTTAATATTAATTGGATACGTTAAAGTAAAATTTATATTATTCCAGGTGTGATGTTTACTGTGTATTAAAATTATTTGTGTTGTGTTTTTTTACAGTAAATTTTAGTGTCTCTTGTTATCTATCTCAATGTGAATCAATGCACCTAAAAAAATACATATTATTATTGTGATCCTTTAATTTAGATTAAATATGAACGCATGTGATAAAATGTGTAAATGTGGTCAATTTTAATTAAGTAGGAAGTCACTCGTAAAATTAATTTGAAAAATGTCATTATTTACTTTGATCACTTTGCAACATGCAAACATAAAAGTGGTCGTGGTTATGATATCAATTATACCCAAACATACATGAATCTTACATATTGCATATGTTACTTGTTCGTCAAAACTTACATCAAAACATACAATATAAAGAATGAAACAACAATATTGAATTATTTGTCCATATTTGTTCTGTCTACTAATTTTAACATGTTTATATTTTTAAAAATTATTAATATATATATATATATATATATATATGCTATTATTTTTAAGTGTTTACTACAAGAAAAAACGGTATTAGCAATCGAAAAAATCGGTCGCTATTCTGTTAGCGACCGAAATTAGTGACCGAAATGGTTGGTCGCAAAAGGGCAAGTCGCTAATTTGTTAGCGACCGATTACAGATCGGTCGCTAAATAGCGACCGATCAAGTGGTCGCTAAAGTGGTCGCTAAATAATTTGGTCACTTATTCTTTGGAGACCAAAATAGCGACCGAAAATAATATAATAAATCAGTCGCTAAATCGGTCGCTAAATCCGTGGTGAAATTTTAAAGAATAGCGACCGATTTATTCGGTCGCTAATATATTAATATAATTATTTAAATAATAATTAAAATCGGTCGCTAAATTGGTTGCTAAATTGGAGACAAAGTTAAAAATAATAGCGACGGATATAATCGGTCGCTAATATATTAATTGAATTATTTAAATAATAATTTAAATCGATCGCTAAATCGGTCGCTAAATTTGAATTGTATATTATAATAAATTTGTAGCGACCAAAAATTCGATCGCTAATCTAACCAAATCTGAAAATTTTCGTTTAAAATTTTGTATATCCAATTTGACAAAATTTGTACCTATTTAATTCATCCAAACATAACACAAATGAAAACTTAAGAACTAAAGTCAAATTATTCAAATCATAAAATTTGTACCTGCTTAATTCATTCAAACATAACATAAATGAAAACTTAAGATAACATAACATAACATAACATAATTCATTCAAACATAACATAACATAACATAATTCATTCAAACATAACATAAATGAAAATTAGTCCTCCGGTATATTGTCGGTGTCATGTTGACTAGTGTCATGTTGACTTGTAGTAGGATGACTATTCATTTGAATATGTTGTAAAATAAGTTTCATCTGCTCATCTTGTTGGCGTTGGTTGTTCCTCAACTCCTGCATCTCTTCTTCAAGTGTCTTCTCCTTATTATACTTTGCCACCAATTCAGCATTTAACTTTTCAATAGTCTCACGCATTTGTTCAATTTGATGAAGTACTGGAGTTTGAGTAGAAGATTGAGAACCTGATGTAGTAGTGAACTTTTTGCTCAATGTACCAAGTCCATACACATTTCCTTTTTTATTTTCACCTCCAACAACTGAAATGTATATTTGATTATCATCAACAGAGACAATAGGAGACTCTTGTGAAGATGAGCCTTCACGCAAGTTTTGTTGATGGACTTCTTCTCTGCGCTGCATATATTGTTCCTAAAAATGAAGTGAAATATAATTATTATGAAGAAAACATATATTGAATAATAAACTATAACTTAGATGTTAAACATACAGCAAGATAACGAGTTTTTTCATTGACCCATTGTCCAGTCTTTAATTTCTTTGTCCTCTCAACAACCTCCCAAACGGTTGGTTCCCGTTGAAACTCCGTAGTCTACACATTAAAATGAGACAAAATTCATTACCTAAAGTGTAATATATTGTATTAAATTACTTATATAAAAATATAATAAACTTACCATCTTCTCAAAGTGAGCTGCAGTAGATATGGAACCCCCACGATAAGCTCGAGGCACCCTTATCAACGACTCGATTAGCCTTGGCAATGGCACTCTTGTTTTGGAAATCTGGAGAACTCCAATGTAAGTCCAAAGATGCTCGAACAGCTGGCGGTATCCAGATTCCCGTATCCTTACCCTTCCTAACTTTGTTCATTGAGTTTTTTAAAATTCGAGAACCTTTCTTATCAAAAACAGATCTTATGGCTTGCTCTTGTTCCACATCCCATATATACTCTTTCTGCATAAATAAAATACACAACAAACATTTAATTTATAAGAATAAAATGACATTGTTTGATGTAACTATAATTCAAATTACCTTGAACTCTCCAAACCATCTATCTCGAAGCTCAAGTGAAACCTTTCTCCAAGTGGGACTTGGTTCATCAAATTTTTGTTTGATGATTCTAGAGATTATAGCAGGAGGACCATGAAGCACTTGGTGGATTTGATGAAGACATAGATATAGCTTAGGTTATGGGTGTGTAGATGATTAGGTTTTTAGTTTAAGCACTTAATCTCTTGATAGTCCATTATATTTTGTGATAAGCGCCTTATAATGTTGCATCCCATTGAAAATCATTTTTATGCATGAAAAACTAACAATTAAGTTTTAAAAGAACAAACAAAGTTTTTCAATCTGTTGAAAAGGATTTTCAATCTGTTAAAATCACTTAACGTAATAAGTGGTCATACATAATCGCATTTTCAATTGATTGATTCGCAGAATCAACAAGTTAAAATAACTTAGTGAATTTTTTCAAATATCATGGTTTCGCATTTTCAATCTGTTGAAATGAATTTTAATCATGTGAAACAGAAAGACTATTTTTTCAAGTCTAAGAGTTTTTCGAAAATCAATCTGTTGAAATAATTTTTAATCTGTTAAAACAGAGAGACTATTTTTTAACTAAGTGTTTTCAGGATTTCAATCTGTTGAAATGATTTTTAATCGATTGAAACAGAGAACTGTCATTTTTCATAAAGCTGTTTTAATCCATTAAAAACTTGAATCAATCGATTGAATGAAGCTTTAAATGAAATCAATCGATTGAATCGATGTTTTAATCGATTGAAATAATATTCTGATCGATCATAGTTTCATTCTGATCGATCATAACTCGGTCTGATCGATCATAGTTTCATTCTAATCGATCATAACTCGGTCTGATCGATCATAGTTTCATTCTAATCGATCATAACTCAGTCTGATCGATCATATTTAAGTTCTAATCGATCAGAGTCTCTTCTAAACTGTTTTACTTTAAACTAATCGATCTTTTGACTCTCTGAAACAGTTTTTGACAGTTGGAACATTCTGATTCTATGCCTTACTCTATATATACAGAATTGATCTATCTTTTGAAATACACATATACAATACACTACTTGAGAAAACTTGTGAAATCAATCTGTGAATCTTTCATATACGTGACTTTCTCTGCATTCAAGAATCTTTTTCATATCATAAGGTGCTGTGATAAGAATTGTGGTCAATCAAAGAGAGAAAGTGTTGTTAGAATTTGTTCTGGACAATTAGAACTTCAAGTCCAGTTTTTTTCTTTCCATACTCTTTTGTAAACGTGTGATTGTGCAGGTTGGATTGTGATCTGCACTTGGTACAGTAACTGGGTTTGGTTACTGGGTGGTTTTCAAGATTCTGTCTTGTGGGTTTGCAAGATAGTTCTTGGGGTAGATTGGTGAGTATCTACTGGTTGTAATTTTCACTTGGTATTAGTGGAACTTGGCAGGTTTGTCAAGAACTGGATGTAGCTCTGGATTAGAGTGAACCAGTATAAATTTGTGTGTTAAATTTCTTCTTTCATCTCTTTTATTTTTTGTCTATAAACTTGCTGTGTTTAAACCAAATTACCTTTACAAAGATTGAATAAAGATAACTCATTCTTCCAAAAGAAAGTTAGTTTTGCGAAAAAGTTTTTAAAGTTCAATTCACCCCCCCTCTTGAACTCAACCATTAATTCTTTCAGACCATTTGCTGGTATAAACCTGTGTTGAAACATATTGTGGGATTGATATTATTAAGAAATTTAATATTAAAGAATTATAATTAAATTAAAACATACTTACTCTCCTTTGTCTCGCTTGTAACCATGGCCTTTGATCAACCATATTTCCGGACTCAACCTCGGTTGCGACCGACCCAGTGCACTGTGTAGGTTGACCAAATGTCGCCTCAGCAGAAGGTAGTAGGAATTGTTTCTCCTACTATAGCTACAGGAGATTCCTCGCTGAGTTGAGGGAGGTGTGCGTTCTACAAACATAGGATTAGTAGACTCCATGGATCTTGGTCGAACGTAACTAGGAGAGTTAGGGTTGGGTGAACCTCTATCATCAACCAAGTACACCTCGACCACCACGATGAGGTGGTCTACGACCACCACTTCTACCCCTTTGTGGCATATACAAGCGGATCTTATTACATATGTAACATGCATAAAATTAAACAATTGAAACAATGAATTACCCGATTGTGTTTTCTACACCCAAACGTGTCGGTTAGCTTACCACTCATTCACTGCAAATAATTAAATCATAATCATATCAATATATATATATATATATATATATATATATATGTATATATATGCAATATTAAATAAAGGTGTACAATCAAATTTAACAATTGTAAAAATAATTTTAATGGATGAATTACCGAAGTATCTCGTATCATCAAAATCACTCTCAGTCTCATCCTCACTTGAAATATATTCATCCTCATCTTCATCTATATTTCTTTCATTTAGTAATTGTATATCTATTTCTTCTCCCCCACCATTAACATCAGCAAGGGAATCATCAATGAAGTTAGGATCAATACGAAGCACTACTTCAAGTCCTACAAGCTCATCATCTTGGTATGGAGTCTCATGCTCAACTTGACTGACTATATTATCAATGATTCTACTACGAGATTTTGTCTTTATTACACCCAACCAACCTCGGTGTCCCTCTGGATAACTTGTGTAATAAACTTGTTCTGCTTGTTGTGCAAATATGAAAGGATCATATGCTTTATTATATCTTCGTGATTGCTTTACTTCCACGATTCCATACTTATTATCTACTTTGGTTCCTATATTAAGAGTATTGTCAAACCATTCACACTGAAAGAGAACTAAATTCATCAATGGCAAACCAGTATACTCTAATTGAATAATATTAGACAATAATCTATAAAAGTCTGACTCTAATTGACCATTGGTTCCTCGTACATAAACACCATAGTTACAGGAATTCATGCCTTCACTCCAAACAATAGTGTGGAATTTGTATCCATTGATAACATACATAGGACATGATTCAACTTTTCTCTTGGGACCCCATGCCAAATTAACCAATAATGGATCTTCAATATTATTTTCTGGATTTAGAACCTAAAGACAAGCAAAGTCCTTTACACATTAGACTATGTAAGTCGGAATAAATATTTGTAAGACATATAAGTCAAAAACTTACATATTTTTTAAACCATTTAGGAAAATGGGATGAAATGTCTTGGTCAATTTGGGCACCGTAAATACTAGGATTTAGTTGTCTTAAATATTCAATATAAATACTGCAAACACGTAACAAATTACTCAAACAACACAAAGTAACATGAGTAATTTTGATGTGAGAAGAGTGAAAACATCTTACTCAAAATATGGTTGAACCTCTTCACAATTTTGAAGAACATATAATTCGTAGAAGCATCATAGTCTCTTTGGTCCGAGAAAATATGTTTGAGATTTTCCTATTGGTCTTCCTGGATAGTTGAAAATTGAAATAGGAGGAGGGGATGAAGAACCTTCACCTACATGAACATTTCTAGGAATCCTAGTCCTTCTTGTTTCAACATGATCAGGATAATAAAATGAGGCAAATGTAGATGTTTCTTCCACCAAGTAAGCTTCATAAATAGAGCCCTCCACCCTAGCTTTATTCTTCACTTTCCTTTTTAAGGAGTGTAAGAATCTAAAAAAGAATACAAAAATGGAGTCTTTAAAGAACATATAAAATACTTTAGAAATGGAGGGTGAGTAGTTAGTGTAAAGATACCTCTCAAAAGGATACATCCAACGATATTGAACTGGACCACCAACCTTTGCCTCATAAGGTAGATGAATTGGAAGATGTTCCATTGAATCAAAGAAGCTTGGTGGGAATATTTGTTCCAATTTTCACAATAAGACAGGTATATTTTCTTCCATAACTCGTAAGTGTTCAATATTTAGTGTTGTGGAAGTCAATTCTCTAAAGAAAAGACTAAGTTCAACTAGTACTTCCCAAATTGATTTTGGCAACGAATCAAACGCAATTGGAAGTAATCGTTGCATGAACACATGACAGTCATGACTTTTCATACCATGTAACTTTCCTTGATTCAAGTCAACACATCTACCCAAATTGGAAGCATATCCATCCGGCAATTTAAGTTCTTTAACCCACTTACAAATAGAGAGTCTTTGGGATTTGGTGAAAGCATATGCTCGCCTTTGGTTTGATAAGTTTTCCACGTCCAATGTCTTTCAACTCTAACTCTTTTCGATTACATATTTCAGCTACATCCAATCGAGCCTTGTTTGTATCCTTAGTTTTGCCTTTGATATCCATGACAGTTGTCAAACACATTCATGAACACATTTCTTTCTCGTGTGCATAACATCAATATTATGACGTAAAAGTTGGGTTTTCCAATAAGGCAACCTCCAAAAAATACTTTGTTTCTTCCAATTATGTGTAATACCATATCCCGCAATATTGTCTACTTGTTGTAATTGATAGCAAACTGGTAAGTGTGCCACCCTATTCCGGACATCAAGACTAGATAAACGTGGAGGAGGGGGACCAATCTCAACAACGTTCTTCTTGAATGCCTTTTTATTCCTCCTAAATGGATGGTCTTGTGAAAGAAATTGACGGTGACAATCAAAATAGGAGATCTTGTGGCTATGACTAAGAGAAAATGTCTTTGTTCTTTCCATACATATAGGACAAGCAAGTCTACCAACGAGTCGTCCAACCTGATAACATGCGATAAGCTGGGAAGTCATTAATTGTCCACATCAAAGCAGACTTTCATCATAAAATTTTGCCTCAATGACACATCATAAGTCAATATCCCTTCATTCCATAAGGTGCACAAATCATCTATAAGTGGTTGCAAGAATACATCAATCTTATGCTTTGGATTTGAAGGACCCGGAATTAAAATTGTCAAAAACATAAATTCTCTCTTCATGCACATGGTAGGTGGAAGATTGTATGGAGTTAGGATAATCGGCCAACAAGAATAACTTTTGCCATACTGACCAAAAGGATTAAACCCATCAACACATAACCCTAATCCGACATTTCTTGGGTCTTGACTAAACTCTGGGTGAAGAGTGTCAAAGTGCTTCCAAGCTTCCCCATCCGATGGATGACACATAATATTGGGGTCCTTTTCATTCTCGCTATGCCATCTCATGTGAGGTGCAGTGGCCATTGAAGAGTATAACCTTTTGAGTCTAGGAATAATTGGAAAGTACCACATTTTTTTAATAGAAATCTTTTTCTCAACTCCCCTCCTAGTGATAATCTTGTATCGATCTATTCCGCATATCAAACAATTAGTTATATTTTTAGATGAATTTTCATTATAATACAACATGCATCCGTTTGGACAACAATCAATTTTGAGACAACCCAAACCCAATTTTATCACCGACTTCTTAGCTTGGTTAAAATTCGTAGGCATTCGATGATCTTCTCGGCATAGTCTCTCCCATAAATTGGACCATTCTATTAAAACATCCTTCAGCCATATTATAATCAGATTTCAAGCTTAGAGCTTCCAAAGATGCTGACAATTCAGAGTGATGTGTACATCCTTCCCACAATGGTGCTTGCGCAGCAGCAAGCATGTCAAAGAATTTTTGAGTATCAGGATCAGGGTTTTCTGCCATGTCCTCTTCTCTAATTTCACTCTCGGTTTGAAGTTGGTATCCAAGTGACGGTCCGACATGATCCATAATCATTTGATGGAAAGGACCTAATTCTTCCATTTGTTGAAAAGTTCCATGTGATCTCTCAACAACCACTGCAGGAAATTCCGGCGACTCTTCACCATGGTTTGTCCACCAATAATAATTAGGCATGAATCCCTCTTGATAAAGATCCAATGCAACTTGATCAACAAACTTGAAAACTTTACACTTACATTTAACACAAGGACATCTTAACATTTCACCTTGTTCTTGAAACATAGGTTGAGCAATAACATATTGTAGGAAATTATACACTCCTTCTCTAAATTCATTTGTTAGATGTTTGTTACCATCCAATCTTTGATACATCCACATTCTACCAACGGAGATCTCCATTCTTGCAAACTAACTACAACAATCAGCATAAGTGAAACTGCATTATTCACTTTATGTGATGCACTACTTATGTTTTTCTATTCTTGCAAATTTACTACAACAATCAGCATAAGTGAAACTGCATTATTCACTTTATGTGATGCACTACATATGTTTTTCTATTCTTGCAAATTAACTACAACAATCAACATAAGTGAAACTGCATTATTCACTTCATGTGATGCAGTACTTACGTTTTTCTAATACATTTTTTCCAAGGTATTTATCCACTATGATACGTAGACCACCAAATAATTGTGTAAGTAAACCCAATAATTATGAAATTTCTTTTCACTAAGATGCAACGAGATAAGTGAAACAAATTACAAATGGTTAACCTGAGGGCGTACAGTCTCGAGTAGTTCCCAAATTGGTCTGTCAAGCACCACCAAATCCGCAGTATGAGGGATTGAAGAACCTATCCACCTACAATAAACAGATAAAGAAATTCTGTCAAAAGTATCTCTCCTATATTATTCACAATGCAAGAGAATAACAGTATATACATTCAAACAAGCCAAACCTTGGTTGGATTAGGTTAAGGACAGAGGTGTGGCGCGGTGGCAGAGGGTGCGGAGGAGGTTAATAACAGAGGTGTGGCGCGGTGGCTCACAGGGTGGCGTCCGGTTGACGAGGAGCTTTGGTGGAGGTTGGATTAGGGTGAGGGCTGACTTGGGGGGAGCAGTGAGGGGGCTAGACAGGGAATGGGTGAGTGAGGCGCGAGAGTTAGGGTTATTTGGGGATAAGTGGCGCGAGAGAGGGAATTGAAAAATGTGGTTGTATATGATAGCGGTTAAATCTTAACCGCTATTATAATAGCACTTCTAATAGCGGTTAAAACTTAACCGCTATTATATAGCACGTCTAATAGCGGTTAAATCTTAACCGCTATTATGTATTTTCAAATATGATCGATCATTTGAAAATGTAATCGATCATAACCAAAAAATGTGGATGTCGCTCGAGCGAGACAGTGTTGCTCAAGCGAAAAACCACCCGAGAAGACCAATTTTGTGCAGGTGGCGTCGCTTGAGCGAGACCATTGTCGCTCAAGCGAAATACAACCCGAGAATGCCAATTTTGTGCAGGTCGCGTCGCTCGAGTGACCATATTGTCGCTTGAGCGAATGTTGACCTGCGTGAACGTCGATCAAAGTTAGCCGGCTAATGTAACATGGGAGACCTCATGTTAGAATCGGATGTCGCTCGAGCGAGTATAGTGTCGCTCAAGCGCAATACAACCCGAGACATCACAATCTTAAAATATGGTTGTATATGATAGCGGTTCCACTGGAACCGCTATTACAAACCACTTCTAATAGCGGTTAAATCTTAACCGCTATCTAATATACACTTTACATAGCGGTTTCACGTTAACCGCTATTATATCCACTCAATTATGATCGATCATTTCAAATTATGATCGATCATAATTAAAACTTACATTAACTATTTTTTTGAATATTATGTTTTTAAATTTGCTATTAGAGAAAACCTTTCAGAATTCAAAATGTTAAATACTTTTAAATATTAAAATTAACTTTATAAAAAATTAGGAAAAAAAATTAATCCAAAAGAGTTCAAAAATGTATTATAATATTCTCAATTTTGAGTTTAATTATATTGTTCATTCTCAAAGTAAAAAATTATATTGTAATTATTTTAATTTAATAAAATATAATTTAAATTTTTAATACTCAAATTAAAAGATTAAATAATAATGAATTTAATTCTTTAAATTGAGTATTTGGAAACTAAAATTATAGTTTCTCTGTTTTAAATAATTAAGATAAATAGTTAAAATAGAAATCAAAACTAGTATTATCTTCAATTTATTAAAAGTGTAATTAAATCTTTATTTTCTTAATTTTTTTTGTTTCAAAATTCTCAATTCTACATTTTTGTAACTTCTATCATTATATTATCATCCTCATCTCCTCCCATGTTCAACTTTATCTTTACAATAGTCAATATTCTTAAATAATTTATATTTTTAATTATATATTTTTAGTATATATTTCAGAAATTAATCAATTCTAATCTATTATTTGAAAAACTAATCAATTCTAATCAATAATTTAGAAAACTAATCGATTATAATTAATTATTTGAAAAAATTATCAAATATGATCGATCATTTTGAAAATCTAATCGATCAGAATCAAAAAATCTGGTTGTATATGATAGCGGTTCCACTGGAACCGCTCTTAAAAGAGCACTTCTAATAGCGGTTAAACCTTCACCGCTATCTAACTATATTTTATTTATTTATTGATACATTTGTTCATCGAGATATCGCTCGAGCGAGACTATAGTCGCTCAAGCGAAATACAACCCGAGAATGCCAATTTTGTGCAGGGGGCGTTTCGCTCGAGCGAGGACATTGTCGCGCAAGCGAAATACATTTAAGATAGCGGTTCCACAAGAACCGCTCTTAAAAGCGCACTTATAATAGCGGTTAACGCTTAACCGCTATCTAAATTATAGTTTAGATAGCGGTTAATGTGGAACCGCTATCATATCTTCTCAATTATGATAATGAAAACTTACATTAACTATTTTTTTGAATATTATGTTTTTAAATTTGCTATTAGAGAAAACCTTTCACAATTCAAAATGTTAAATACTTTTAAATATTAAAATTAACTTTATCAAAAATTAGGAAAAAAAATTAATCCAAAAGAGTTCAAAAATGTATTATAATATTGTCAATTTTGAGTTTAATTATATTGTTCATTCTCAAAGTAGAAAAATATATTGTAATTATTTTAATTTAATAAAATATAATTTAAATTTTTAATACTAAAATTAAAAGATTTACGTTGCATGAGGTTTCTTCACTTAAAAGATTTTGGAAAATGCCTCTAAAAATGTTTTTAACAATTAAAAACAAAGTATTTTGACAAAAGCTTTCTCAAACAAGTTTTTAACTCGATACAACTTTGATAGGACCGATTAAAATTACTTAAAATGTCAAGTGAAATGTTTTTACAATATTTTAATCGATACAACTTGATTTTAATCGATTAAAACCACTTAAGGGTTCAGGATGATCGATCAGAATGCAATTATGACCGATCGGAACTATTTTAATCGATTAAATCTCGTTTCAATCGATTAAAACAACTTAAAAATTTCTACACAAGCGTTTTAATCGATTAAAACTTATTTTTATCAGTTAAAATAACTTGAAAAGTTTCACAAGAAAGTTTTGCAAGTATTTCAATCGATTGAATCTCGAAACAATCGATTAAATCAACTTAGAAGATTTTTTGTAAAGTGTTTTAATTGATATAAACGTTGTCAGTATCGGTTAAAACAAATCAGTTAAAGAATCAAGAACGTATTAATGGATTAAAAGAAGTTTTAACAGATTAAAACTGCACTTTTAACAGATTAAAAGAATCTTTTAACAGATTAATTAAACCAGCAGCTTTGAAAATCTTCTATAAAAACAGTTTGACTTGAACTT
Organism: Sphenostylis stenocarpa; assembly: GCA_963425845.1. Classification (NCBI taxonomy): domain Eukaryota; kingdom Viridiplantae; phylum Streptophyta; class Magnoliopsida; order Fabales; family Fabaceae; genus Sphenostylis; species Sphenostylis stenocarpa. The sequence continues at coordinate 22,062,168 of OY731406.1, forward strand.
TTTTAACATACATTGAATATCATCTTTTACACATCCTTGAGCAATCAATCAAGCAAACTTCAAGCACTCTTTTCAAGAAAGATTCGCATCAGTTTTTGAGAAGTTCTTTGAAAATCTTTCTTGAGGCAACTTGATTTCTTTTGAAGAAGAAACACTTACAGCAGTAATTGCATAAACTAGTTTGAGCATTCTAGTTTCTTCTTTTTCATTTCTTTACATTCTTTTTTTATTGTTTGGTGCCTGGAATTTGGGCACTCGGTTTCTCTCGTACTGGAATTTGGTTGTAGAGGTTATTAAGAGTCTGGAATTTGGTAATACGTAAAACATTTCGAAAGCAAAATGTTAAATACTTTTAAATATTAAAATTGACTTTATAAAAAATTAGGAAAAAAAAATAATCAAAAAGAGTTCAAAAATGTATTATAATATTTTCAGTTTTAGTTTAATTATATTTTTCATTCTCAAAGTAGAAAAATATATTGTAATATTATTTTAATTTAATAAAATATCATTTAAATTTTTAATACTAAAATTAAAAGATTAAATAATAATAAATTTAATTCTTTAAATTTAGTATTTAGAAACTAAAATTATAGTTTCTCTGTTTTAAAAAATTAAAATAAATATTTAAAAATAAAAATCAAAACTATTATTATGTTAAATTTATTAAAAGTATAATTAAATCTCTATTTTCTTCAATTTTTTAATATAAATTTTTAAAATATAATTTAATTTCAATTGAAATTTTCAATTGAAAAATAAATTCAAGAATATTTGTTATTAAACTTTTCTTAAACAATGTATTGAATAGTTAACATCACTCTAGTCTTAATTTATTACAATTTAAATTTTTAATAAATTTGATTTATTACAATTCATTTTGTTAATATTGAGACCAAAGTTTATTTTTAAAGTATATTTTAAAAATTAAAATATTTTTAAAAAATAAATTACTTTTAAAAAATAAATTGTAAAAAATATACTAAAACAATTAAAGTATATTTATATAAAAAAAATTAAATATAATAAAAAAATAATATTCATTAGCGATCGATTTCAATTCGGTCGCTATTTTCTCATTAGCTGATCGATTTTAATTCGGTCACTATTTCAATTTGTAATTGGGTCGCTAAATCGAGTCGCTAAATGATTTTTTTATTTTAGTATGAAAATAGCCACCGATTTAGCGATCGAAATTTTGCGACGCAAAATATTGGTCGCTATTTCGGTCGCTAAATAAAAAAGTGCAAAATAAATCATATTTAGGTCGCTAAATCGAGTCGCTATTTGCAACCGAATTAAAGTGGTCGTTGAATCGATCGCTAATTGCGACCGAATGAAAGTGGTCTCTAAATTGGTCGCTAATTGCGACCAAAGTTAAATCGATCAGCTAATTTCGGTGGCTAAATGTGTTTTTTCTTTTTAGTGGTTTTTTAAGGTAAATTATTTAATATTAATATTATTATTTATGAAATCATAAATTTATTAACAATAATAGTATCAATTAATTGAAAATCAATATAATTTAATACTATATTAAAAAATAATACAATTAAAAATTATATTAATGTCAAATTTAATAATATATACATTAATTTTTAATAAAAAATTATATTGTAATTTATAATTAATAATTTCAAATTTTACAAATATTTTTAAATTTACATTGTTAATTGTATTGTTAATTTTACAGGTACAACAGCAATTTATAATTTTTTAATTAACTACTAATACATAATTGATACTCAAATTAAGTTTTATTTGAATGAATAATTTAAAATTTTAGTTAATACTCAGAATTTATATCTATAAATAATAATTTTTTATTACTAATAAATAAATATTTATTAAACTAATAAAATACATATTCATAAATAAATTATATTACTAATTATTTTTAATTATTAAAATTTATATAATAATAACTTATTTCATAATACTTTCAAATTTTGTTTGCAGGGTATATGTTTAAGTATTAATTATCTTATAACTATTAAAATTAATATAATAAAATAATAATACAATTATTAAAATATTTTATTTTTTAGATTTATTTTTACTAATGCTTTAAAAAGTATAATTTTTGTTTTCTTAAAACCAATCTTCTAACACGCGATGGAATTCATTAGGTGAACCGTAACAAGGTATAGTTGGAGAAATAATCTATTCTTGTTTATTATTATTATTATTATTATTATTTAAAAAGAAAGTTTTATTACAGAAAACAAATCGGTCGTTACATAAAATATATTTTTTGTTGGGTTGAGTTCCTTAATCTATGCAAAACGGCCCTTTGCATGTTAACCTTAATTGCATTACCATCGCTGAAGCATAGAACCTTCTGCATTTTCATTTTTTGTGCTAAAAATTTGGAACTGGGTGAAGCTGTTATTGTAATAATGCTTGGAAATTTAAATTTTTGTCGGAAAAGAGCTGACACTTTTTTCTGAATCAGGTCTACTCTTGAAGATGCTGAACAGAAACAATTCTCAAACGGAGGTATACACATTTGGCTTCAAAAGCAGAAAGATGCAGCAGCTCTTATATGAGAAAATCTGATTCTGTTATTTCTTTATAAAATAAAAGAAACTAAATATATATATATATATATATATATATATATATATATATTTAACTATAGAATTAATAAACTAGAAAATAGCAAAGATAACTCTAATGTACTAACAAAGTCTCGTATACTAACAAAGAAAGATAACTTCCACATATTAACAAACTTTCACGTACTAACAAAGATAACACATGTATCGCTTATGAACTATGTATAAAATATAAACCACTTACAAAATTTAAACTACAACAAACAAATAAAACTTTATTATTTATGAACAAACCCATTTAACTATGAACAAACTCATTCAAACCTATTATTTTAGAATTGAAAATTGATATTCCAACTACTAAACTATTCTCTATGAACAAAATTTTAGAATTGAAAACTGATATTCCAACCACTAAACTTCTATAATTTTCTCGATAATAACTTCGGTATTTTTCGCTTGAGCGAATGACGCGTTTCCCAAATTTATTTTATATCGTTATATAAATAAATTATAAAGATTATATTATGTCATTAAATTAGAAATTCATATAAAGAGACCCCCGCTCACAAATTTGGCATCAAATTTTGAAAACCCACTCGACACATACTTTCACCTTCGAGCGTGCCCTCACATCCAACATATAAATATATCAAAATATATAAATATATTTGTATTATATATTTACACGTATATATATTTATTTGTATAAAAATATAATTTATTTGTAAGTTATTATCATAAAATTCTAGTAGTTTAGTGGTTGGAGTATCAACCTCCAACTTTAAGGTACTGGATTTGAATTCTGCCAGTGACAAGACTTTCAACGTCAGTTGTGGAACCGTCGTTGAAGGCCTTCTAGGTGTGTTTTCCGCTACTACAATAGTTCAACTTAATAACACCATTATTACACAATTCTCTCAAAAAATACTATTAACTTCTGCCCCTTTATATGCTTTTGGCAACTTAATATTGGAACAAAGGATTCTTAACTAAATTACAGTTAAGCATATGGAATCTGTCCAACAATATCCCTAATATATTTCTTCTGTCCAATAAAAATTTCGTCACAACTTTGCAAAACTTTAATGCCCAAAAAGTATCTCATATTACCTAAGTTAGTCATAGCAAACTCTTTCATCATCATACTTTTAAATTTTAGAAACATTGATTCATGATTACCTATGTATATCAAATTATCTACATAAACACAAACAATTAAGAGTGCACATTTCTCCTCCCTTTTTCACAAATAGAGTGTGTTCATGTGGGCATTTTAAAAAAATCATTAGCTGTAAGATAAGACTCCAACCTACTGTACCAGGCTCTAGGAGTCTGTCTAAGACCATATAGGCTTTTCTAAGTTTGTATACCTGATGTTCACGTCCCTTAGAGACATAGCCCTGTGTGGTTCTTCTAAGTATACATCTTCATTGATTGACCTGACTTGATATCAAGCTGATAAATGTTCCACCTTTCTGTGGTTGTTAATGCAACAACAGTTCTAATGGTTTCCAAACGAGCTATTCATGCAAAAATCTTGCTATAATGGATGCCTTCATCTTGAGTGTATCATTTTGTTACTAGTTTAGCTTTAAATTTGTCAATCTCCCCTATCTCCTCCAATTTTGTCTTGTAAATCCACTTGACACCTATAATTTTGAGATTTAGTGGTGGGCTTTTATGTATATTTCTTTGAATGCCTTGAAATTCAACATCCATGGCATCTCTCCAATGTTGACTCTATGATGCTTGGTTGTATATTACTGGATCTGCACCTGCAAACATTGCAAAATGTATAGCATCTTCATTAATTAAATCATCATCAGTGACATAATTTTTCATCCAGGTTGGTGGTCTCCTAGCCCTCCCTTCAATTGGAATGACTCTTGTTGTAGAGTCCATCCTTATTGTATTGGTGGTTGCTGTTGCATCATCATTCAAGTTTGTTTGGAATACTCCCTCATTTGCTTGAGGAAATTCTTACACAGGTCTAACATCCATCACTTTACTGGTTTCTACTTCACTCCAATTCGAAGCAGCATCCTCTTGAAATTTGATATCCTGTTGATATGAATCTTCTTATTAATAAGATCATATAATTTGTAGGCTTTAGAGTCCTCACTTATACCCAACAACACATTTAATACTTTTTTCATCCAATTTGCTCCTTTTTTGGTCAGGTATATGAACAAATCCAATGCAACCAAAAATTCTGAAGTAAGAAACAAATATCTTAAATCCACTCCATGCATCTTCGGATGTGATAATTTTTACTACAAGAGTTGGACTTCTACTCAAGATATGAACCACCCAATTTACAGCTTCGACACTACAAGAAAATCGCGTATTACCGATGGATATTTACCGACGGATATAAAATATTTGTGGAATTTGATCTTACCGACGGATATATCCGTCGGTAAAATAATAATTAGTTACCGACAGATATATCCGTCGATAAATCCGTCGGTAAATCCATCTGTAAATTACTGACGGATATATCTTTCGGTAAATCCATCTGTAAATTACCGACGGATATATCCGTCTGTAAATTAACAATCGATAAATATTCAACTAATTAAAAAATTAAATATTTTTTATTTAATAATTTAATTTAATCATAATTAGATTAATTTATAATAATTTCTTAAATTAAATAATTTTAAAAAATAAATATTTAATTATATATAAATATATAAAAATATATAAAAATATTTAATTAAATATAATTATATAAATATATAAATATATAAATATATAAATATATAAATATAATTTATTTGTAAATTATTATCAAAAAAATCTGGTAGCTTAGTGGTTGGAGTATCAGTCTCTAACTCTAAGGTATCGAGTTCGAATCTTGCAAATGACAATTCTCTTAATCTGATAATAATTGAAGCCTATAAAAATGTAATAGGGAAAATTAATAAATAATAAATAAGTTATATAAGTAGTAAGTAAAATTTGAATGAACGTACCAGCTTGTTTTTCTACTCATACTTTCCTATCATCAGTGAAGGTGAGTATGTACATTTTATTCCCATTAGATGTAAGATTGATGGGGTCACATATATTAGAATGGAATAGTTGCAACACTTGAGATGCAAGCCAATTGCTTTGAGGTGAAAAATAATTGCTTTCCTTTGAGACAATGTTCACATAGTTGAGTTGGGGATTTTAAGGTAGGCAACCCTTTCACCATATCATGCTTTAACAAGGTTTCCAATCCACTATAACTCAAGTGACCATAACGAGAGTGTTAGACTTGAGCTATTGTTGGTGTTGAACTTAATTCAAAGTAATTGTAAGAAACTCCATATTTTACAGAGATAGCAAAACATGTAGTTAGTAGTCATAGATGTTTTAAATATCAGACCCTCTCTTTGAAACACTTCACACTTATTTTCTTTCATTTCAATCCTTAATCATTTCTCCAAAAATTGGTGCACACTAAATAAATTATTCTTTAACTCAAGGAACATAAAATACATTCGTAACCACATGCATAACTTTATTAATTAGCAATTTAATTGTGCCTTTCCTTATCACCTTTAAAGCATAGTTATTCCCCAACTTCACTTCATAAAAAAAAACAAAATCCATGGAAGAAAATCAGTCCTTTCTACCTCTCATGTGATTGATGTAGCCTGAATGAATGAACCACATATCTTGTGTAATTGATTCTTCATCTGTTGGAAGTTTTGCCATGAGTAATATGGATTCTTCACCACCTTCAGCATAATTTACTCTGCTATCCGATGCTTCTTTGGACATTCATATTGGAATGGCAGTAGTAGCACTATATTGTTGCCTTATTCATAAATTATCTACCTCTTCTCCCTCTTTCTCTTCCTCTTGCATATGCTACTTGAAAAACACTTCTTCTCTGTCCATTGTCAGCACTTGTCTCCTCTTGTGAAACCTTCAATACTTGCTCTTCATGAGAATTGTCTCCATTCATTCTCTACTCATGCACTTATTAAACTACTTTTGGAGTTCATCTATAGTCATGGAATCTAAATCATTAGAATTCCTCAATGTAACATACTACCTAATCCTACCTCAAAGTCATTGAATGATGAATTTTTTTCAATAACAGTAAGGTCAGATACCTGCTCACCTTGCATTCTCATCTTGTTTGCAATTGTGAGAGTCCGAGAAAAGTAATCATTAATTGATTCACCATTCTTTATCTGCAGAATCTCTCATTTACGTCGTAGAGCCTGTAGTTGAGTTCACTTCACCCTCGTAGTGCCTTGATATTTTTGTTTCAATGAATCCCAAATCTCCTTGGACGTTGCCTTCTTTAAGATCGTTTCAGGTACGTTTCTATCAATATCTTGAAACAAATAGTTTTTCGCCTTCAAATCCTTTAATTTCAACTCCTCGAGAGCTTTTTCCTCATTATATGATAAAACAGCCCCATCTGCATGTTGTGGAATTCCATGAACTATAATATTCCATTAATCTTTTGACCTTAGGAAGTTCTCCATTAACAATGCCCAATGGTCATAATGCTCATTCAACTTTGAAATTATAGGTTGCACAAAATTACTATTCGTCCGTGTCTGCAGCTTCTGAAAAGTTGAAACTGGCTCTAATAGCAGTTGTTATCTTAGAAAACTTGGTTGTGTTATTTCTTCATAAAATGAAGAAGCTAAATATGTAGATTTAACTTTACAACTGATGAACTAGAAAATAGGAAAGATAAACTAAATATATAGATTTAGCTTTATAATTGATGAACTAGAAAATAGGAAAGATAACTCCCATGTACTAACAAACTCTTACGTACTAACAAAGATAATACCCACGTACTAACAACTTGTGAACCACGTAAAAAATTTAAATTGCAACAAACAAATAAAACTTTATTCTCTGTGAACACTCTCATGTTGGATGACATCATGGACGAGTGTGGTTGTAAAATAGGGTTGGATTACCAAAGATTCACGAGTGTATCAAATAAGGTACTAATCTTTGGCTTTTTCTATTTTCATCATGTTACCACAAATTTGTAAATATATCCTAAAAAATAAATCAAGAAATATGGTAGATTTCAAAGGAAACAATGGTAATGAAGGAAGAAAATCAAAATGATTAAAGGTTAAATTTCAATATTAAAAAAGTTAGAGTGAGAAAGTTAATTTAAGCAATAAATTAGAATATGCGGATTGAAAGTGCATATTATCGACAATAGAGATTAAGTTGATCAAATAGGAAGTCAACCAAAAATATGATATGGTCAATTGAACTTGAGAATCAAAGAATTAAGAGTATCAAGTCCAAGGTTGCAAATCTAGAGGAACAAGATACTGAGAAGAGAAAAATTTATGCAAATCGAAAGAAATGAGATATCAAGAAGAAGTTATGTAATAAAGAGATATGGAGAAGTGATTATGGTCCTATTACGTGGAATGTACACTTATGGGTATTACGTGGCAACAAAATTGCTCGAAAACGATTATAGGAAAGTAATCCTATGTGGATTTTATTTTCCATTTTGTGTATTTTATTTGACTTCACCTTAATTTTTTTTTTTTTTTGTATTTAAAAGTGTCTTAGCATTGCACAACAAAAATATAAATAGGGTGAAATAAATGTAAAAGGAAATAAATTTGCCTTCTAAAAAACGCTACGAACAAGGGATTGAACTCTTTGCAATTTGGATCGTCATCTTTATTGATTTCCTTTATCAATTCATGTTTTCTTATTTGTAATAGGCTAAATTTATTTTTATGCAATTTACTTTCTTCACACTTTATCTTTTGTTGCATATATACTTTTTAACAATTTAATTTCACTGTACTTTTATCATTCTCGCAATATACTTTAAATGTTACGAATTATATTAAAAATCCAAATTCTGTATGAACGATAATTAATTGAAATCTAACTTATTTTAATTATTGAATGAGTGGTGTTGGTTTTATATAAATCCTCTAAAATTGAAAAAAGTTTGTGCTTGCTAGCCAAAATTAAAAGAATCCACATAATGTTTAAATTATTCATTACGAACTCAGGTAAAAAAAACTTCATCGAATAGTGAATCATTTTACACTAGAAACAAATTGGCACGTTCGATGGGACAAATGTTGATAGTTTCTAGAGGATAATAGTGTATACGATTAAGAAGTGGTAGAGTAGTCATGACAAGTCAAAGTACACATAGTTCTGCACCTAGTTCTACATTAGCATCTACTGTGGCACGAAATAGTATAAATGATGTCCAAAATATAGGTATTGGGCATAATAGTGTGAGCAAAAATGTTTACGGAAATATTGTTGATTAGAATGGTAATGGTAGTCAAAGTAATCAAGGAACATTAGTAGTACAACCAGTAAATAATCCCATAAGTAGTGCTTATGTTGGACCACATGTGACGACGAATAGACCTCTTATGTTGGGGGAGATAATACTAATGGAAACATATTGTAGACCCCAAATCTTGCTCGGCTTCTCAATAAAGACCAGAAAACCTCTGTTCGAAGATGGACAAGGCTTCTCTAGGCCCCTAGGCATATTTACTAGACTCGATGATAGGATAGGAGGGCTTTCGATACAGAAAAAATAAGAGAAAATAAGAGAATTTTGACCAAGAGCCCGAGACAGCTGTCCCATTTGGCCAGACGACCGTCTCGCCATCAGTGAAAGGCGAGACGGCCGTCTCGTTTGGCGAAACAGCCGTCTCGCCATCTCTGATGGGCGAGATGGCCGTCTAGTTTGGCTAGAAGGCCGTCTCGCCATTCATAGATGGTGAGATGGCCATCTCGCCATTCATAGATGGTGAGACAGCTGTCTCGTTTGGTGAGATGACCGTCTCGCCTAACAGGGGTCCAAACGACTATCCTGGCCAGACTGTAGTTAAAGCTTTTCGTTCAGTAAAGGAGTGAGCAGCGTTGTAGAGTGAAGGGATAGCCAAAAAGCATCCTCAACTTTGAAACGTTAATATAAAAGCTTACTTCGAAGGTTTCTTCCCTGTCCTCTCTTTTACTACTTTATTTAAATGCTTATCTTGTATGCATTAGATGTTAGGGCCATATAGACATTTAAATTCTGCAAGTAGATAAAATAATAGGGTAAAATCATAGTTTCTTTAAGTATTTATTTTATAAACTAGTTCATCATAGGGAACCCGAAAGGGGCGTTGTGGGGTGCTAACACCTTCCCCACACGTAACTAACTCCCTTACCTGACTCTGGTTGTAATGACCAAAGTTGGTTTGTTTCTAAAACCAAAGCCTTTTTACCTTTTTCAGTGTTTAAGGTTAAAACACTGGTGGCGACTCAATAGAACCTCTTTTCAAAAACCTCATTCTTAAGATCAGTTCGGTTATCGAACATCTTAAGAATGTTGACCATCTTTAAAAAACGCGAGTCATACAAAACCATCGCTTCGCATCGACCGCCTCTTCTGACGGCGGCGACAGATGACGACTCTACTAGGGATAGCTAGAGAGTTGATCCCATTTAGTGATGGACTAGTTTAATAAATAAAAATTTGAAGTTATGCTTTTACCCTTCCCTGCTTTTATAACATGCTTGTAGACCCCAAATCTTGTCCGACCTCAAAATAAAGAGCAGAAGACCTCCTATTAGAAGATGGACAAAGCCTAAAAAGCCACTAGGAGAGACTATTAGGCCCCATATTAGAGTAGGAAGGTTTTTCTGTACAAAAAATAAGGATTCCCACCTTCAGGGGTCGAGACCGCCGTCTCGCTTTTCGGGACCGCCGTCTCGTTGAATGGCAAGTCGAGACGACCGTGTCGTTTGGCGAGACGACCGTGTCGTTTGGCGAGACGGCCGTCTCGCCACTTGCCATTGGCGATACCACCCTCCCGTTTGGTGAGACGGCCCTCTCGTCATTTGACAAGTCGATACCGCCGTCTCGTTTGGCGAGACGATGGTCTCGCCATTTGTCAAAGTCGAGACCGCCGTCTCGACCTTGCCAGGCGAGACCACTGTCTCGACCTTGCCAGGTGAGACCGCCGTCTCGACCTTGCCAGGTGAGACCGCCGTCTCGACCTTGCCAGGCGAGACGACCGTCTCGACTTGACAGGCGCGAATCCCTATAAATAGGGAGCGCTCTTCCCTTCATTTCACACAGTTCTTCCACCTTTCCTTCAAAAATTTCTCAGAATTCTTCTCCTAGAGCCCCTCCGAAGCATTCCCGGAGTTTTCTGAGTGTCTTTAAAGAGTTTTTATAGCGTCGTAAGAGAGAAAAGTCGACGTTGTAGAGCGAAGGGCTGCCAAAACACACCCTAACTTTTAAAGAATATTTCAAAAGCTTGCTCCGGAGGTTTCTTCACTCTCTCCCTCTCTTTTACTGCCTCTTTTTTTTACTTATATTAAATTGTGCAATAGCTACTAGGGCCATGTATTCATTATTTTTTTAATTCCGCAAATAAAAGGGTAAACGCATCATTTCAAAAGTTAATTTATAAAATAACTGGCCTATCATAGGAACCCGAAAAGGGCGTCGTAGGGGAGCTAATACCTCCCTTACACGTAACTAACTCCCTTACCCAACTCTAGTTTTAACGACCAAAGTTGGTTTTTCTTAAAAAACCAACGTCTTTTTCTTTCCTTTTTCGATGTTTCTGGTAAAAATATCGGTGGCGACTCCATAAGAACCCTCTCAATCTTGCTCTTAGATCAGTCCGGTTATCGGACGATCTAAAAGCTCTCTTTAGAAAACCTCGCCCTTAGGTTCAGCCCGGTTATCGGACAACCTAAAGGCATTGTAACCCCACCCATATTAAACGCGAAAAATGGAAGTCAGAACCATCGTGTCGCTCTAACCGTCTCTTTTGACGGCAACGACAGATGGCGACTCCACTGGGGAAACCTAGAGAGTTGATCCCATTTAGTGATGGGTCAGTTTAATAAATAAACTAAGAAATTTCGCTTTTACCCTACCTTGTATTATAACATGCTTTAATTGCTTGGATTTAATAACTATTGTTTGTTTATTTTACACAATTGTTTGAAATAAAAACTGTACACAAACCTTTGCACACAACAGTTCCCTCTATACCCGGGGGCAAGTGAGAAATCCATAGGGAGTGGGTGGCAGGTACGGTTTGCCGTAGTGAGGGCCATGTGCCCACCAGTATGATCGAAAACCACCACTCAAGGTGATAACCTTCCTCTTTTGGCACAAAGACTGACTATGGCCTTAGTGCTAAGCATGGTCGGAAGGCTGGAGAGTGGGGACCCTATAATGGGGGCACCTTGGGGGCCTAAGCCTTGGTGAGAACAGTTAGAACCTACCTTTGCCAATGCACTTTTCTGCAGGAAAACCCTACCTCGTGATTAAAATGACTTCTCACGTGTTCACGGATGAGTGAATTGTATGTGCATTTTTTTGTTGCATTTGATTGCATAGCATAACCAAACAATAAAAAAATCACCAAAAAGAAAATCTTTTATAATAAACGCCCTTATCTCAGAAAGTCTGCCTTTTAGCTAGCCTGGCTTCAGGTTCTTTGCAAGCTAAGTAGCCACGCAGTCCGACAGAAGGGATAAGGGACGCTAACTTTATTCTTTTGTAATAAACCATTTTATCTCGGACATTCTGCCTTTTAGCTAGCCTGGTTTCAGGTTCTTTGCAAGCTAAGTAGTCACACAGTCCGACAGAAGAGATAAAAGGCTATAAAACAAATAATTCGAAAAGAAAAACAAAAAAATGAATTTGAATAAAAAGATTTTGACAAATTCGTATCATTCATACTATATCATACCATGAATGAAGAAAACCAAGAGAGAAAATAAAAGGAAAGGACGCATTAGCATCATCCAAATAGAATCTCTCATACATAAAACACATACATGCAAGGGGGCATTAGATATCTCTAAGACAAAGATGAAGGAGGCCCCAAGCACATTTGTAACCATCCATAAGGAAGGGACAAATGTACTAAGGAATATGGTGATCTTTGTCATACTTGTCAAAAACCATGACAAAGGAGGAACCATTACACCGAAGTGGGTAGGGTACTCGACAAAGCGTAAGCTTAAAGGATAATTGATCGATGTCGTACTTGGTCAAATAATTAAAACAGATAAATGTAGTACTAGGAAGCTTTCCTAGGTCGTCTCCCAAAGACTACAAATTTCTATCAAAGTTTATCAATTTTTAGTAACAAAAAATTAAAAGGGGAGTTTTTCAAAATTAAAATATTAGATGAAACAAAACAAAAACAGATTATAAAAATGCGGATTAAAAACAGATTAAAATGCAATTGATTTTCTGATTCTAATGCAGCGTCACTTATCCTAGATTACGAAATTAATTCGAAATTAACCGACTAAGCGAAGATAAATCCCAAATTATATTCTAATCCAAAATTAATCAACTAAGCGAAGATTAATCTCAAATTAGCTTTAACCCTTGTTCCAATATGAAATTAACCAACTAAGCGAAGATTAATCCCAAATTTTCCTTAACCCTTATTCCAACATGAAATTAACCAACTAAGCGAAGATTAACCCCAAATTATCCTTATACAATTAAGCATTGCATACATCACATAATCTCATATCTAACACAGAATTAAGCAAACTGTGATATAAGTTTCGGTTTATTAAGCATAAACAGATTATAATTCAATACTGAGATTAGAAGATGAAGAGTTAAGAGAAAAAACAATATGAAATTGAAGAACAAAACCTCAAAGATCTACTTGCATTCTTCTCAGAAAATCAATACAAAGATTTAGCTATCCATAGAAAGTTGAAAACGCAATAGAAGAAACATAATTAAAATTGAAACAAGAATTTAAAAATAATGACAGAAGAGTAACAAACTTGAATGTAAATTGCAGAAGATGAAAGACGGAAGTGTGGTGGCTGCCTAGTCCTTGTGTGATGTCTTCTTTTCGTGTGATGTGCCTCTCTTATATAAATAACCCTAACCCTAATCTTAATCGAGGTTTGGGCTCAACTAGTCCATGAAACACATCATAAATTGGCTTCAGTGCAGGTCCATGAACTTCAAACACGTGCAGTATTTTCAATACTTATCCAAATTAAGCGATTTTGGTCTCCAACGAAAGCCTTTTGAGCTAGCTTTAAGACTCCACCGTTTCTACTATTTTCGGAGCTCTAATGAATTTAGGAGACTTAAATTACTGAAGCATGTCCATTGGGCCGGCTTGGTGCGCTTGACCCGTTTTGGATAATTTATGTAAAATCCAATTTAGCTCCGAATTGAATGATTTTGGATCCTGTGGAAAGCTCAATGTGTCTAGTTTATAATTATTTTAGAATTATGTTATTTGGAGATCTGTAGAAAAAATGATAAATAAAACAATAAACTAATGTCAGTACCCGTATAAAATAAAATATGACATTTGGCCCAACTTTTCAAGTCCAAAATTACTTTAAACTGTCTTAAAATTAATAATGAGTAAAAATTAGATCAAATAGATTAAAATCTAAATTATTAGCCCAATGAATCCCAATCAATGAAAATGCACTAATAATAGACAATTAAACACAATGCACCAATTAAGATAAGTATATAAAGATAAAAAAATGCGGGAAAATAATGACTCATCAATAATACCTAAATCATTGTCTTAAAAGATACTAGTCCCACACTCAACATTCATTAATAAACTTCTTTTGGGCATTCTAGAAAGTGGTTGGTCCTCTCCCCGTCCGAACCCGTGCACAAAAAGCCAAGGCCATGGAAAATCTGGAATAACAAAACCACAAACTCACGACAGAGGTTAACACCCTCCGGGAGCAAATGGCGCAACTGATGGAGGCTATGCGCCAAGGTCAAAATAAAGGCGAAGCCTAGGCCTCCCGCCACGAAGAGAAAGAAGAGGAGTTCCTCTTCGATCATAAGGCACCTCTCCAATCCGACGCTCGGGCCATGCACATCCACACCCTAGAAGTGTCCAAACAACGAATCTCCGCCCTAGAGGAGAGGTTGAAGGCGCTGGAGGGGCACAATTTTGACGTCAAAGAAGTGGCGGATATGTGCTTAGTAAAGAATATCTATTTCCCTCGAAAATTCAAGATCCCGGACTTCCCCAAGTACGCCGGGCTGACCTGCCCCAAGAACCATCTTACGATGTACTGTCGTAAGATGGTTACACACGCTGAGAACGAAAAAATCCTAATTCACTGCTTCCAGGAGAGTTTAGCTGACACGGCGCTCAACTGGTATATGCAGTTGGAAAGAGGGCAGGTCCAAAACTGGAAGCAGCTGGCTGACGCTTTCCTTCGTCGTTACCGATACAATATTGATCTGACCCCCGACAGGTCAGATCTTAGGACCCTAAGCAAAAGGAACAACGAATCCTTCAAAGTGTATGCATAAAGGTGGAGGGAAATGGTCGCCCAAATAGAGCCTCCGCTAACAGATAAGGAGACGGTGGCTATGTTCATAGATTCACTAACTAGAGCTTACTACGATAAAGCATTAGCCAGTACATCTAATCTTTTTTCGGACATAGTCACTGTAGGGGAAAGAGTGGAGCAGGGGCTGAGAAATGGGAAGATAGCACAATCTTCCCATGCTGGCGTCTCATTCAGAAAACCCGCTGGCAAGAAGAAGGATGAAGTTGTACACGCAATTAACTTCGCTACTCCTTCTTCCGCTCCACAAACGGCTCGACAGCCTCGCAAGAGAGAAAGGAAGTTCACTCCCATCTCAACTTCCTATGGTAAATTGCTGCCTCAGCTGTTGGAGGCCAAACTCTTGACCTGCGCCCCTCCAAAAAAGCAAATAGAGCCTCCCTACCCTGAGTGGTATAAACCAAATGAGAAATGCGATTACCACTCGGGTTCACCCGGGCACTCAACGGAAAACTGCTTGACCCTGAAGTATCGGGTCCAAGAATTAATCGACATCGAGTGGATAACCTTTGATGCCTTTGCTTCTGATGTGGATTCCAAACCTCTATCAAAACCAGAGTAGTGGGGGGGAAAGGATTGGGAGGACCAACCCATATGTTTCTTTAAGCTTTTCTTGTATTTCCCGCGGTCCCTGCCTGTGGCCGTAGGAACTTTGACTAAAAGGGCTTGTAAATACGCTTTTATTTTCCTTAATACATGAGACATCTCCTTGTCATATTCATTTCTTTCATTCTTTTCCCTCTTCTATTTATTATTCTTTCAGAAATAATTGAATGATAAAAATCTATGACTAAAACAGAACCTAAAACACATCATGTCTGTGATTGATGAATCTCTGTGGACCCCGAAAGCCGAAGGCGAATAGATCGAGTCCGAAAGTGAGCAGGAGACCATTTCCCCGGACATGTAAAGAATGTTGGAAAAAGAAGCATGCATTATACAACCGCATCAAGAAGAAACGAAAACTATCAATTTGGGAGAAGGGGATGATGAGAAAAAAATAAATATTGACACCCAAATAGATAATAGCGTAAGGGAGGGATTGACGCAGCTTTTAAAGGAATATATGGATGTGTTCGCTTGGTCCTATCATGACATGCTCGGACTCGATACAAGTATAGTAGAACATCGATTGCCATTAAAAGAAGGATTCCGACCTGTAAAACAAAAACTCAGAAGAATCAAACCAGATTGGTCCTTGATGATTAAAGAAGAGGTGCAAAGACAATTGGACGCCAATTTCCTAGTACTGTCCAAATACCCTGACTGGTTGGCCAACATAGTGCCTGTCATTAAAAAGAACGGTAAGGTCAGGATATGCGTGGATTATAGGGACCTCAATCGAGCTAGTCCAAAGGACGACTTCCCCCTGCCACATATAGACACACTAGTTGACCATACCGCTACCAACACGCTTTATTCCTTCATGGACGGGTATGCGAGGTACAATCAAATTAAATTGGTCGTCAAGGACAGAGAAAAAACCTCATTCATCATCACACCATGGGGTACCTTCTACTATTGAGTAATGCCTTTCGGACTCAAGAATGCAGGGACTACCTATCAAAGGGCTATGATCACACTATTCCATGACATGATCCACAAGGAAATAGAAGTATACGTGGATGACATGATCACCAAGTCCAGAAACGAGATGGACCACATTCAATATCTCAAAAAGCTATTTGATCGGCTTCGAAAGTATCAACTCAAATTGAACCCGACAAAATGTACTTTCAGAGTACGGTCAGGCAAACTCTTGGGGTTCATCGTCAGCAAAAAGGGAATCGAGGTGGACCCTGACAAAACCAAAGCAATTTTGGAAATGCCCCCACCAAGCATGGAAAAGGAGGTCAGAAGATTTCTGGGACGAATCAACTATATTGCCCGTTTCATTACACAGTTAATGGATAAATGCATACCCATCTTTAAACTGTTGCGTAAAAATCAACCAACGGTGTGGAATGAAGAATGCCAACAAGTGTTCAATAAAATCAAAATATGCTTAACCAATCCACCAGTATTGGTACCACCCGTTGAAGGAAAACCTCTGATCCTATATTTGTCAATACTCGAAGAATCCATGGGGTGTGTGCTCGGTCAACAAGACAAAACCGGAAAGAAGGAGCAAGCCATTTATTATCTTAGAAAAAAATTCCTAGATTATGAGACCCGTTATACACCATTTGAAAAAACCTGTTGCACATTGGTGTGGGTCACTCAACGTCTCAGACAATACATGGCTCGACACACAACATGGCTGGTCTCCAAAATGGACCCAATCAAGTACCTCTTCGAGAAGCCCATTCTGATCGGAAGAATAGCTAGGTGGCAAGTGCTCCTCTCAGAGTTCGACATCATTCATGTCACCAAAAAAGCTATTAAAGGTAGCCCCCTAGCAGACTATTTAGCCCATGGAACAACAAACGAGTATCAGTCCCTACAGGACGACTTTCCCGATGAACATATCATGCACATTGAACACGAAGAGACCAAAGAAGAGGCATGGACCATGTTCTTCGATGGAGCCTCAAACATGCTTGGACACGGGATAAGAGCTATTTTGATATCCCCTGAAAAGAAATATATCCCCGTAACGGCCAGGTTGAATTTTGGTTGTACTAATAACATGGACGAATACAAAGCGTGCACACTAAGAATCCAAGTAGCTCTAGATCATGGGGTTACCAAGCTCAAAGTCTTCGGTGATTCATCCTTTGTCATCTATCAACTTAAAGGTAAATGGGAAGCCCGAAACTCTAAATTAATCCCATATCTAGAGCACATCCGCGATTTAGTGTCGAGGCTGGAAAGCGTCACTTTCGAGTATATTCCTCGAGAGGACAATCAATTCGCAGACGCCCTCGCTACTCTATCATCCATGTTCTCCTTGAAAGTGATGAAGATCTTATTGAATTACTTAAACAAAGATCTTGTTAATTTGATGAAGTCAAAATGAAGTCAAAGGCTACTATGTTGCAGTCAAAGGTCAATTAGATAAAAGGGTAGAGTGATTAGTGAGTCTGTGACTTTACTTAGGTATAATCATTCTTATCTCTCTGCTGCATGAGGTTTCTTCATTTAAAAGATTTTGCAAATGCCTATAAAACGTGTTTAATATGTTAAAAACAAAGTATTTTGTTAAATGGTTTTTAAGTAACTATTTTAAATAATAGTATATGATCTTTATCAGCTAAAATGTTCTTAACACTTTTGTAACAGGTTTCTAACTGATATGTTTTCGAAATAATCAATTGTTTTCATTAGAAGGAATTTTGAAAACCTTATGCCAGATATTTTAACCGATATAGAATTGATATAATTGATTAAAATGACTTAGAATATTTTGAAAAGTGTTATGGCAAAATTTTAATCGATACAAACTCAAAATAATCAATTAAAATAACTTGAAGTGTTTTGAAAGTTGTTCTGTCAGTATTTTAATCGATTCAAATGCGAAATAATCGATTAACACAACTAAGAGATTTTTCCAGAATGTTTTAATCGATTAAAACAAGATTGTTATCATTTAAAATCACTTAGAAAGTTTTATGAAAACCTTTAACAATATTTTAATCGATTAAAAAATGAAACAATCAATTAAAACAATTTGAAGGATATTTTACAAAGAGTTTTAATTGATATAAACGTTGTCGTATTAGTTAAAACAAATCTGGAAAATAATCAAGAACATTTTAACAGATTAAAAGAAGTTTTAACAGGTTAAAACAAGACTTTTAACAGATTAAAAGATGATTTTAACAGATTAAATAAACCAGCAGTTTGGAAAAACTTCTATATAAACAGAATTGCTTGAACATTTTAAAACACATATTTTGGCAATCAATCAAGCAATCATAAGTGCAACTTTCAAGAGAGAATCGCGTTAGTTTTGTGAAGTTCTTAGAAGTTATTTCTTGAGGCAATATTTGTATTCTTTTGGTGAAGAAACTCATTATGAAGAACTGCATAAACCTGGTTTGGGTGTTCTAGTTTCTTCTCTTTATTTCTTTACTTTTCTTTTTTGTATTGTGGGTGCCTAGAAGTGTGGAAACTGGTTTCTGTGGCTGGAATTTGGCTGCAGGGTTGTACAAGAACTGGAAATTGGTTCTTGGTGAAGGTTTAGGTGCAAGGACTGGAATTTTGGTTCTTGTGGTAGATTGAGTGTGTGATTGAAGTTGTAATCTGTAAAACGTTCAATCTAGTGGAACCCAACTGGAATTTGGCTGGAAACTAGATGTATCCCTGGGATTGGGTGAACCAGTATAAATCTTGGTTGTATCTTTCTAAACCTTTCTCTCTTTAATTTTGCCACTGCCTTTAATTTGATTGTTTGCTTTGTTTAATTCAAGAATTGATCAGAACTCTTAATATTTGAAATAGATAATCTGTAATTTGCGAAAATCTTTCAAAGATCAATTCACCCCCCTTCTTGATCTCAACCTCCTTTTCTAACACTCCTTAGAGCAAGAGCATGAGATGCCAACCATCCAAATCAAGTTGCATGGCAAACAAGCTTTTTGCATGACAGTAAACAGTGAGCGCGATCAAAACCCCTGGTATCATGACATCAAGCGATACCTCACGAAGGGCGAATACCCTGAAGGAATTAACGACAATGATAAAAGGACCATTCGTAAGAGGGTTGTAGGGTTCACGTTGCTTGGAGAAACCCTTTACAAAAAGGGCTTCGATTCCACTCTCTTAAGATGTGTGGACCATGAAGAGGCCCAAACATTGATAAGAGAAATTCACAAAGGAGCTTTTGCGACCCACGCACTTGGGCATCTCATGACAGAAAATATTAAGGGCAGGGTATTTCTGGTCCACAATGGAGGCAGATTGTCACTAATATGCTAAAAAGTGTCACAAGTGCCAAATCTATGCCGATAATATTCGCGTTCCGCCTGCACCTCTCAGCACCCTGGCCACACCATGGCCATTCTCTATGTGGGGCATGGACGTCATTGGACCTATCGAGCCCAAAGCATCTAATGGTCACCGCTTTATGTTGGTGGCCATTGACTACTTCACCAAATGGGTTGAGGCAGCATCATACGCACACGTGACTAGAAAAGTGGTGACTACCTTCATCAAGAAAAAATATTCTATGTCAGTATGGCATCCCTCATCGACTCATTACTGATAATGGGACCAACCTCAATAATAAGATGATGGAGGAATTATGTCAAGATTTCAAAATTCAGCACCACAATTCCTCTTCATATCGACCTAAGATGAACGGTGCAGTAGAGGCAACTAATAAGAACATCAAGAAAATCATCCAGAAGATGGTAGTTACATACAAAGATTGGCATGAAATGTTACCCTTTGCCTTGCACGGATACCGAACTTCTGTACGAACCTCCACAGGGGCACTCCATTTTCCCTCGTATATGGCATGGAGGCCATACTACTAGTAGAAGTCGAAATACCCTCCCTGCGAGTTGTTACGGAAGTGAAGCTAACAGAAGCAGAATGGGTCTAGAATCAATATGACCAGCTTAACCTAATTAAAGAAAAATGGTTGGACGCCATATGTCAGGGGCAAGTTTATCAAAAGAAGATCAAGAAAGCCTACGACAAGAAAATTAATCTCCGCACTTTCCAAGAAGGGGATCTGGTAATAAAGAAATTGCTTCCAGCCCAGAAGGATAAAATTGGAAAATGGGCAGCGAACTATGAAGGACCTTTTGTGGTCAAGCGAGCCTTCTCAGGAGGAGCCCTTATCCTCACCAACATGGATGGAGAGAGCTTCAACATCCACTCAACTCCGGTGTGGTAAAGAAATACTATGCTTGAAGACGTTGCTCACGACCCGTCAGGATGAAAATTCGCAAAGAGCGTCCTGGGCAAAAGATAGGGTCCATATTCCTCGCTAGGATACGTCCTAGGCAAAAATTAAAGGTTAAAAAAAAACAAAAAAAAAGAGAGCAATGATTACCTTAGTCGAAAAACTGCAAGACGACTAAGATAATACCTTCCTAGAAGCAGGCAAACTTGGCATGATCTTCACTCCGAGCTCGAGCATCTCAACTGAAGCAACCAAGAGAAACAAGGAAATAGAAATTAGGGACATGATTGTTACAGCCTATACAATTTAGCCAACCTTGGCCAGCTCTGCTTATAAATTCCTCTGTAAATCCTTCTGTAAAAATAAATCATTTGTTTACATTAATAAAAATTGTCTTCTTTTCTCTTGACCAAATCATGAAAATGCCTCTGTATTAATGAAACATGCATAAAAAGCCAATGCAGGAAAGCGCAAGAAAAGAAAAAGAAAAAAGGATCAAAATAAACAGCGCCTGCTAGGACATTCTTAGGCAAAAATAGGGTAGCCTGCTAGATTGAAAACCCGCAAAGGGCGGTCTAGGCAAAAGTTAAGGCTTTCATAAAAAGGAAAAAGCCCGCTAAGATACCCTAGAAAAAATTAAGGCAACCCGCTAGATCGAAAACCCGTAAAGGGCAGTCTAGGCAAAAGATAAGGCTAAAACAAAAATAAAAACCCATCAGAGTAATCACGAGAAAACAAGAATACCAATCACTTTCTAGGTGCCCCAACTAAAAATAGATTGCATTTAGAGCATCCACGCACAAATAGTCGCACAAAAATGACTTTGACAAAATCGAAACAAACAAAAAATGCTTCAAGCAAATAAAAACAAAAGAGCATTCATGTAAGAAAATTAGCTTTGTGCTTGCATTAAAAAACAGGAAGCACCCAAAGGCATCCCAGTAAGACTTCACCGACTCTACCGAAAACATGCATCAACCACATTAATCAATAATTTTCGACAACCAGCAAAAGTTGAACTACAAAACAAGACTCCCCTGCAACATTGGATGACTACTCCAGAAAAGTCAAAAAACAAATATCAAAAAGCGAGAGAACGCATCTCACCATCGGTGCATGAGCTACAGAGCAGTAAGCCGCCACCACCTCCAGTCCTACAAAGTGGACTGTACTAGCTTGATGGGGGGTTCATATCCATCAACTTGCGCACGAAGTGCACCTGATAGGTGTTAGAATCGCGCAGCGGAATGTTTGCATATCTGGACAAAAACCAAGAGGGGGGTGAATTGGTTTCTTAACAAAAATTAGGGTTTTAAATATTTTCCCAAATTTCACCGATTAAATTGCTGTGTAAAGTAAATAGAGCAAGGATAGAGTCTTACACAAATGATTTATACTGGTTCGGATCAAAAGACCCTATGTCCAGTTGCTAATCACTCAAACAGAGGATTAATGATGTCACTATAATCATGGTTATACAATCAAATTACAAATAAGAAGATAAGGTAAAGAATACACCTCTCTTGAGTCACACAAGAGATGAAGAACAACTTTCCCTAGAGACGGCACATCACACAATCCACCAAGAAAACCCACTTAGTGATTCTTATCGCTTCTAGCCCACACTAGGTTCCAAAAGCCCCTTTTTCCTTCAACAAACAGTTCTCTGTTAGTCACAACTCTCAACTTTTGTTTTGAAAAAGGTTGTTCTCTTTGCAGAGAGCCTTAGAGAACCTTAAGTAGACGGATTAGGGTTTGGGAATTGGGGATTTTTGAAACCTGGTTAATTGGGAATAGGGTTTTCGAAACTTGGTCCAATTTTGAAATTCAAAACACATATCTGACTGAAATAATCGATTATCTTGAGTGTTAATCGATTATTACAGAGCCAAATTCACCTGGAACCCAAATCCACGCAGTTTAATCGATTATCTGAGCAATTAATCGATTAACAGCCCTGTTAATCGATTAACAGGGGCTTTAATCGATTATTCCATTGAGCTGATACAAAAAATGGTTTTTCTCTCTATAATAATCGATTATACTTCCATTTAATCGATTAATCCAATATGTTTTTGATGAAAATGAGTTTTTAGATCCTTTAAAGAGTAGACTATGTGCTGGCTATCTGAGACTCTAATATTACAGACTCAAAATCATAAAAACAAGGTTATTACATAACATTACAAGTCTTCAAATCTTTAAGTCCTTTATTCTTGAATCATCATCAAAATCTACAAGCTTCATAACCATGTATGTTCAACATTCATATCCTTGTATGTTTCAACAATCTCCCCTTTTTGATGATGATCAAAATTTCCTTTAAAGCTCTTGTAATAACCTCGTTTTGTCTGTCACAGCTAAACAAAAACATTAAACATACCAGACAACCAAAATAAGGACAAGACGACCTCCCATTCGAAGATGGACAAAGCCTAAAAAGCAACTAGGAGAGACTATTAGGCCCCATATTAGAGTGGTGGAAGGCTTTCTTGTACAAAAAATAAGGTTTCCTCGCTCTGTGGGCTGGGAGACCGCCGGCTCCGCTCTTTTTAAGACCGCCGTCTCGACCAATGGTAAGTCGAGACGCACCGTCTTGCTTGGCGAGATGGCCGTCCCGCCACTTACCATTGGTGAGACCCACCTCCCGCTTTGGCGAGATGGCTCCCTCTCACCATTTGGCAAGCCGAGACCGCCGCATCGCCACTTATCAAAGTTGGGACCGCCGCTCCGAATGCAGTGAGACCGTCGTTCCGACTCCGACAGCGCGAATCCCTATAAATAGGCGCTCTCTCCTTCATTTCACATAGTCTCTTCCACCTTTCCTCTTGCAACTTTCAAAATTCTTCCTCCTAGCCGCTCCTCCGAAGCATTTTCGGAGTTTCCCGAGTGTTAAAGAGAGCTTTTTATAGCTGTGCTGAGAGAGAATTCAACGCCAGTAAGAGCGGGCGGCCGCTACAATGCACCTTATTTTTCAAGAAAAATAATCTAAAGCTTGCGTCCTCGAGGTTTCTTCACTCTATCCTTCTCTTTTATTGTTCT